>PUHP01000270.1:6131-35469 GCA_006783085.1 Colletotrichum shisoi
GCCTGTCACTAGTTCAGGAGGTCGGCCGGTCGGTCGGTAGACTCTCTCTCGAGGGGCCCTACGAACCTATGTACAAACGATGATGGGGGGGGTACATACGACCATGCCTAACCGGACCTTCTCGCCACCCTCCTTCTCCTCGACCGCCTCGTCCAACACAATGTTCAAGAAAACCTAGAACTCAGGTTAGCAGAGCTCGTGTTCCGTCCGGAGCTTCACATCGACACATACATCGTAACCGCGGAGAACACCGATAACCTTGCGGCTGCCGTTCAGTTGGACGAACAGTCTCTTGTCGAGGTACTGTAGAAAGAAAAAAGTGTTAGCTTTCAGGACCCAATAGAAGACGAGAGGAGGGAAAGACGGATATTGATATTGGATGGACCATTGCAGTCCGTCCACCCGTTTTTTTAGGAGTACATCGAAGAGGTCTGGAGATTCTGGTATGTCCGTCAGGAACTGGGGCTTCCGTACCTTCTTCAGCTCAGGCTGTGCGGGCGCCATCTTTTCTGTATGGGAGTATGTATGTATGAGGTGGTGGTGGTGGTGGTGGAGAGGCTGTTGGGCGGGTAGGTTGACCGATCTGATGATTGATGTCGCGCGAAATGAGCTTTGCGACGCGATCGACGGAGCTCTGTTCTGCCTCTGCAGCCTGGCCGATTGGGAAGATCCAGATTTGGGTGGAGTCACGTGCAGATAAGCCGCTTATCGGGGGCCGCATCGACAGAGTGCAGCGGACGAATACCTACCCATCTGTCTAATTTCGGATCTGCCTGACATCACCGGTCCCCAAAACCACTTCAATGCTTGTTATCCGCCCAGGATGAGTGCATTCACACCAAAAAGGAAGGCAAAAGTCATCAAGGTCCTCGACCATGACGAAGATAACACCACCAATGCCTCGCCCGGCAGCCAAGAGCCCGTGAAAGATGGTGAGTCTACTGCTCCGCTCCAGAGACCATGCGCTGATTGCCGTCGTTCGCAAGGCTAATGGGATGCCAGACGCTGCACCAGTAGCAGTCAAGTTCACGAGGAAGCCGTTTCGTCAATCTGGCCTGCGCAAGAGCATCAACTTCAACAACGAGCCCGACGACTCCAACGGCGGCGTCGCGATTGGCGATTCTGCGAAACCAAAAGCCGCCCCGGCGCGAAACGAAAACGACGACGACGACGATGATGGCCCTGTGGTCATTCGACCAGCGGTCAGCCGTTCAAGCTCTGTCAAGCAGAAGAAGCGCAAGTCCGCCTCTAGGCTCTCCTTTGGCGGTGCTGTCGGGGACGCCGACACCGACGACGCAGCTAAGACGGAGTACACGACGCCCAAAAAGTCGACGATGGGCTACCAGGCCTTCGAGAACAGCGCCCTCAAAAACAGGCTGCCCATGCGCACATTCCGCGACGAGGAAGAGGACCGCCCGAGATACAGCAAGGAATACCTCAGCGAACTACAAAACTCGACGCCGAACACGCCCCAGAACCTAACCTCTCTTCGCATGCAGGACGAGGACGGCATGGACCTGGACGACTCCGAGCTTGAGGGCGCCGTGATTGTCAACCAGGCCGACTTTGCGCCTCGGCCGCATCAGACGAATATCCTGACCGAGTCGGAGATCCAGGAGAGGAAACAGCGCCGGGCGAGGCTTGCGCAGGAGCGGCAACAGGGCGACGACGACTTCATCTCGTTCGAAGACAACGACGACGGCGGTGCGTCGCTGCGCAAGAAGAAGACTGACACACGCCTCGTGCCCGAGGACGAGGATCTAGGCGAGGGGTTCGACGACTTTGTCGAGGACGGCGGCTTGTCGTTGGGCAGGAAGGCCGAGAGGGAGGAGAAGATCCGTCGCAGGCGCGAGATGGCCGAGCAGATCCAGATGGCCGAGGGTGGCTCGGGCGACGAGTCGGACGCGTCTGAGGCGGAGCGGCGCGCGGCATTCGAGGCGGCGCAGACGAGGTCCGGCATGGACGGTTTGCAGAAGCCCGAGCGCAACCCCGCCGAACAGCTGCTGCAGGTCCCGCCCAAGATCACGCCGCTGCCGAGCCTCACCGAGTGCCTGTCGAGGCTGCAGACGACGATGCGCGCCATGGAGCTGGACCTTGAGGAGAGAAAGCAGCGCGTGCAAGAGCTCAGGCAGGAGAGAGACGGCATCATGACGAGGAAGGACGAGGTGCAACAGCTGCTCAACGAGGCCGGGCAAAAGTATGCCGCCGCTGTCGGGAACGGGGCGTCAGCCGAGTCGGCTACGCAGTCGCCGGTCAGGCAGATCACGAATGCCGTAGGGGCGAGCGAGCTGCGGGCCGAGAGGGGCCTCGAAAGCCTGGGCACAACACCAAACGAGCGCCCGGACGTGGGAGAGCTGGGTTAGAAGCGGGAACAAGTAGACTTTACATCACATCACCAATTGATACCCAGGAGATTCACTCGGAATCATGTCATCATAGCTTCGATTCTTTTTTGATTTTTGATTGTCTAAGAAATACCCTCTCCGTATCAAGGAGAGAAATGTCCTGCCAATGCCAACGCCGCATGAAAATACACCTATGGTACAGACGACCACTTGCCAATTATAAGCACTCCCGCCTTGAACCGTGACAAGGCCCGCCACTCCCCGCTCCCTATCAGGGGCGCATCAATGACAGTCTTATTTCGTCTTGGACACACCAGCACCAATGACACCGGGGAGCTTCTCCTCGCCGACGCTGAAAAGCAGACCAATGGCGAAGGTGAGGATACCGACCATGGCGACACCGAAACCGACAAAGAGCCAGAAGGGAACGCTGACGTCAACCTTCTGGCAGGCCCTGCCGCCCCAGTGAGTGATACTGCCACTCTTGCTGATAGTTCCAAGGCACTGGCAGGCAAAACACGTGCCCTGGTCCTCGCCGTTAGGCGTGGCGTACTTGTTCTTGCAAGCGCCGTGGTCCGAGCAGTTGCCAGTGGCCTTGATGCATGCGTCCTCGGTAACGTGGCAGGATTTGATAGTGCCTCTCTCAATGTGGCCGGGGAATGGGGCGGTGCTCTGAGCGGGAGTGGTAGGCGCGGTGGTCTGGCCGGGAGTGGTAGGCGCGGGCTGGTCGTGCTCGTCGGTCTCGGTCATGACCTCCTCCGCTTGGCGGCGACGAAGCTCCTCGGGCTTGGAGGACCAGTGGCGGACCTGCGACCTGCGAGACGACTCAGGCATGGCGATTACAATAGTCTCCATCTCACCGTTGGCGGCAAGCTGCTTCAAAAGAGAGGCGTTCTCGGAAAGGGACGCGAGGATGGACGAGTCCTAGAAAAAAGGAAAAGAAAAACGTTAGCATCCAAGAAGCGTGTGACATTGTTCAAGTGCCAAGTGCGTACCTTCTTCACGTCGTATCTCACGACTGATGACTTGCCGCTCCAGCACTGCTCCGCAAAGGGGTTGATGGCCTTATCAAAGGCACAATTCTTGGTGGCGACGCCGACGGACGGGAAGTCGTTGGCCAGCAGCAGGTCGTTGGCGGCAGCCGAAGGAGCATCTCCAACCCTGAAGCTAGGTCCAGAGCCAGCAAGGGATTTCTGGAGAGACTTAGAGTCGTCGGAAGTGATGCCCTCAAGCAGGACGACGAGCTGGGACGGGTTTGTAGATGCTGCATCAGCAAACAGGCTCTGGGGTGCCTTGCCGAACTCGTTCAGGTACGTGACGGCCTTCTCGTTGGAGATGGAAGTGGGCAGGTCCCAGGATGCATGATGGCCTTCAGGGGATAGACGCTGCAGCAGGATGAGGCGAGCAATCTGTCGTGGTAATGATGGGATTTCGGAGCTCGAGGGCTGTTTGGATTGCAGCAGATATACGTCAGCGGGCTGATCGTAGGAGAGCGCAGTCGCGACGCCGGCCAGGGCAGTCGCAAGCCCTACGGAGAGCTTCATGGTATCCTCTCGGGTGGGAAGGGTTCGTAGATAAGAATCGTGGAGATGACAATGTGGAGGGGGAGGGAGGCTGGTGTTTGATGCTGCTGTGCTGCTGCTCTCTCTCTCTCCAAGCTGCGGCGTCGAGGATGTCGAGCTCACACTTGCTGCGGGCGACTGCTGCTACTGGTGCTGCCCGTTCCACCTCAGGTTGAATAGGATCCACTTTATCTTCCCGTGTAATTCTTAGCCGGAGAACGGCTTATTCAATATTCCGAGGTGTGCTTGTCACGACTTTGGAGGCTCTATGTGTGTTAGTGGCTTTCCACACTGTCTGAGCCGCACTGTAGGCCGTACCCTTGAGGCCTGTGCAGGGCGTCCAGAACTTCGGACGGTGGAAGAGCACCGGCACCAGCACCAGCACCTACAGGTGTCCGTAAGGTATTACAGTATTACCATAGGCGAGGAGGCACATTGATACAACGGGCCATACCTACGTTCCAGGGTCCAAGAGGCTCCCCACCCGAGAGACCAAACAGCCGCCAGCTGAAGTCGCATCAAAGGCGCGGACGCAGAACATATCTGGGCCAGCGCTGCGATATTCGCAGTACTTCTTGTCTATCTTTTATAGCTTAAACTATCGATATTTCATCCTCGCTTTTTCGACGCTCCGTCTTCCTCGCCGCCGCCGCCGCCGTCGCCGCCACCCGATCACGACGACAACGCTCGTCCACCGCCAGCGATAATCGCCACGCCTATTCCGAGTTTATTATCCCGCTATCGGACCGTTGCAGGCCAAAACCGAACATACCTTCTTGCTTGCTTTTCGTCCGGCCGCCGACGCCCGGCGAGCCTGCTCTCGGCAACAATGTGGCGTTTCTTTCGACCTCGCGGAGGGGCCGCAAGCGCGAACACCCTCGCTGCTCGGATGATTGCGCCGAGGGTCGCCAACCAGCAGTCCATCATCGTGCAAAGGGTCAAGATATCCAAACCCATGTTTAGAGCTAGGTGTGTGGACAAGGCATTCTGTGAGGCTTTGGTTTCCCTCGCTAACCTTGCGGACAGGACCTTTCTCCTCGGCGCCGGCATTTCGCTTGCCTGCTGGCACATTTACTGGTCGACCGTCTTGAACCCATTTTTCCGACATGTAGACCGCGAGTACGAAAACCTCTCAGTGGCGGAAAAGAAGGCACTGGATGAAGAGATGGAAGAAGAGACGGAGCCGTGGTTCATCCCCTTCCCCTTCACGACCAAGTCGGTGTCCCAGCCATCGTACAAAGCCACCGACCCGGAGTGGGCGCGTTTTGTGCAGCTTAGCAAGGACAAGGAAGGCCAGAAGCAAATACGAGGTGAGTATCATCCATACCCCCGTCTCTCCTGTCTCTCCTTTCGCTGTTCTCCGATGAATCTACTGACAATTCTTTCGCCTCAGCTCATCTGTCCGAACTTGTCAGGGCCGTAGTCGAAAGAGACCCGGGTATCGCAGCCAGGTGTGGAAATTCGGTCAAGCTCAGGAGATATTGGCTCGATATCGATTTTCCTTCACGTCCCCCGCCGGTCTTTGTCTCTTCTGGGTAGGTAGCCCGGATTCCTCAACCGTTGCACAGGGGCTAACAGGGCTTTGCAGGCTGTTGTTGCAGGACGGTGGACTATACTGGTCCACTCAGGAGGTCGACTCTTTTGCCGTCTGGCGCCTGAAGAAGGTTCTCTGGCCAGAGGCTATGGCCCTCTCGACATGGGCATTTACATCCACATTGGTCAAACAACACTTGACGGAGTTCTCCCGAGCCCTTGGGTTCGCGTCTAGCACTCCCGCACACTCGCTCCCGCCAGTTCAGGGTGGCAACATGCAACAGAAAGCTGAAGGGCCTCTGCCGTCTGCCAACAGACAGACTACGGATGGTACACCGGCGGAGAACGCCTCTCACAGCGTCAGCAAGACGGCGGACTCTCGACAGGAGGACGGGCTGCGGAGCGGTGGCAGGACCAACTTTGTCAGGGATACGGCCATGGCCCCTGTAGAGGGCATGAAGCAGATCACGCAGGGGCCGGTGAGGGAGTTCTGGAGGAAGTTGCAACAAACATGGCGCCAACCGAGACAGTACCCACCGCGTGGGTGCGTCATGGTTTCTGGGTTCGTCGAGTGCGATCTTCCCAAAGCCATGGTGTTGATTGACGTCTGGGGCTTCTGGGACCCCAGGACGAAGTCGTTCCATCCCGGCTCGACAATTCTGAACCTGAGGAGAATCCAGCTAAAGCGACAACCCGCTGCACGGAAGTAAGGGGGCTCGATAGGGAACCCCCTGAGGGATTGGGAAAAGAGGGAAACAAAAATGGTCTTCTTTGCATAATGGTGGCGTTGGGGCAGTGGTGAGTGTCTATCTGCCTTTGGGTTTCTTTTTGGCATTGGTTGGCGATTCGATCTCACCGACTGCACGCGCATTGGGTTGGGAGTTTAGCGGTGGCCTCCGTGGCTGCGATCAAACGAAGCATTCTATTCATTGATAGAGTGAGCGTTACTTTGTTCTTCTTCATCATGATACCATAGATGAGCTCGGAAAATTTCGAGTCTGAGATAGCGCGGCAAAGAGATGCATAATTCTTCCTCTCGATAGCGATCTGGAGCCTCTTGGACATGTGGGAACGGCAAATTGGTGAAGCATGCGCCTGTTCTTGCCCTGCTCTGTCTGCCCTGGCCCATTCTCGTCTTATATATAAGGTTCATGTCCTCCTTTACTGCATCGTTCGGCGCCAAATACCGGCAGACCAACTCTAGCGGGAAGGATTATGACCGCAGGCTCTTCTTTGGGAATGGCGCTTTGCTGTGTGCTGTCCAACACGAGAACGTGTGTCGGCAACTGGTCCCGCTGGACTAGTGACAGGACAGGCACACTCCGAGTGCAGATACGAGTGTAAAACTAGGTGCAGGCGTGAGATTCACGGGTGTCGTGCAAAGACAGCCATAGGCGCAGTGCAGTGCTCCAATCAGAAGTCGCTCTCACTCGTTCCCAGTCAGCCTCAGCTCTCAAGCGTCGATCGTCCATCCTCCATCCCACTCGGCTCCCGTCCGACTGAGGCCTCTTCAGAAATGAGGCCAAATGTAATTGCTTCCCTCTACCATGCATCGGCCAAGACTGGAACAAAGACCTAAATCACACGTAGAGGCGGCCTCAAATAGATCAGATATGAATATATAACGACGCGAATTGTCTTACTAGCTTCCTCGTCTCCTCGTCATCATACATCACTCAACTTGAACTCCTAACAGATAGCAAGGGGAGGAAGAGAATAAGGAGAAAAAGAAGACAACAAAGAAAAAGACACCCGCGCTATAATCGTATATCGCCATCATGGCCGACCATCTCCAACGCCGTCTGCTCCAGGACATCGCCGAGTTCCAGCAGCAGCCATATCCCCGCCTCACCCTCCACACGAGGGACGACAATCTGCGCCATGTCTGTCTTGTCTTCCAACCCGAGGGATGGATTCCCATGCACACCACCGTCGAGTTCAGCAACCGCTATCCCCTCGTCGCCCCGCAGATCAAGATGGACTCGTCCGTGGATCACCCCAACGTGTTTGGCGACTACATCTGCGCGTCCATCCTCAACACGGACGAAGGGTACACGCCGGCCTACACCCTCAAGGGCATCGCGATCCAGATGCTGAGCTTCTTCAACAGCGATTCCATCGAGCAGGCTCACTCTGATTACAACGAGAATCTCGACGCGTATCGACAACGAAGCCTGCGGCGCAGTCAAACATTCACCTGCCCCCATTGCAGTTTCGATGGCACCAAGACCAAGGCTGACTCTAGGCGAGCCCGCCGGCATGCGCTGAAGGACGCATCGTCATCAGCACAGGCCGCACCTGTCGACCAAAAGAAGGAGCAGGCATTCGCCTTTGCAAGACTTCCGGACGAGGTCCTGCTCGAGACGCTCGAGAGCCTCGACTTTGTCGACCTCGTCACTTTTTCTCAGGCCTGGCCGAGGATCGCAGAGCTGATCCGCAGGTACGACGTCATCCGGCTGCGAGAGCTCCAGTGCTTCGTGACCAAGACCAACTTCCGCAACACGAAGCTCGGCGTGGGCGTCTCAGTGGACTCGGTCAGGCGGTCCATCGAGTCCGAGTTCGACCTCGTCTCCCTGGCCGCTTACAGTGATCTCGGGGTCCGTCTCTCCGTCCACAACATCAGCTTCGAGCATTGGCTGCCGCTACCTCTCTCGCGCCGCCACTGGCGGTCGGTCGAGGGACACGTCGCGCCGGTGCTGCGCCGCCTGGCCGGCGAAATCAGGTTACCCAGCATTTCGACGGTGGGCGTCCTGGCCGCTTTCATGAACGACATTGTCGTGCGGCTCAACCGGTTCGAGGCACGCACGCCACCCTGCAGAACGTCGTGGTACGTCGGCAGCGACCGTGACAATGCCGCGTACAAAAGCACGCTGCGCCACGCGTCGGAAAAGGCCATCGAGTCGTACTTCCACCTCTTCCACCTGCTCCTCTGCCTCGCGACGGCGAACACGAAGCTCGTCGCGGACGCAAACAACAAGATCCGCAGTTTCATGAGCGGCAAGACGTCCAAGGTGTCCTGCCCGAACCTCGGCCATCTCCTCGTCTACCTGCTCATCAGCGACGTGGAGATGACGGAGGCGATGAGGAAGGCCATCATCACAGAGGCCATCACGCGGAACGTGGTCTGGATGCTTGACAGGAGAGGCGCCAACATGCCGGAGCTCAGCTACCTCGAGCCGGACAAGGTGTCGGGGTACCGCCTGAAAAAGACGTTCGAGGCCAACCGCACCTCGTACAGGCTACTCATGTTCTCCGAGCTCTTCCGGCGCATTGCGAGGCCCTCGGCCGACACGTCGCTGGGGCAGCTCCGGGACGAGCTCTTTGACCGCCACGGGGCACCCCCTCCTGGCGCCGCCCTCCGGCTGTCCTCGGAGGTCCGCCGGCTCCACGATGTCGACAACTTCCCGCACTTCTTCCGGGAGATGGGCATCGCGAACGTGCCGACGGCGGAGCGGTTCACGAGCATCCTGCGCGACTGCGTGAGGGAGAGCATGCAGAGGGGATACTCGGTCTGGGGACTCTCGGCGACGACGACGCTGGCGCTGCGGCGCGAGGTGGAGCCGAACGTCGGGCTCTACGGGGACTTTAAGAAGAGGAACCCGCCCGGGCCCCGGTATCTGGCCGGTGTCACCTTTTTTCCGGCCAAGAAACAGCAGCCGCGAGGGACCGGCCGGTAATCAACGGGGGACAGGATGGCGCTGGTGTTGAGATGCAGTTGTGAGACGGACATGATACCCCCTTTCCTCCAGATAAGAAGAATAAGCTTTGGTCTGGAGGAAGAAGATTTTGAACTGAAGAATAGAGTTAATTTCTTAATCACACAAGACTCCAGAGATGGTAGGCTAAATGTGGCTTTGACCGATCAGTGTTCGATACCATCAGCCTTACTGGGCCTAGGTACCTAATGCTCCGGTAGGTAGGTACTTAGGTAGGTAAGGTACGTGAGGTGCTGTGTAATCAAGGTGTGTAGTCAGGCGGCTTGTCTGAAGGCCCGGTGAGCGCTGATGCCTTCGGTGAGCGGGAGGCGCACTGGCCAAGGAGACGTCTTATGTAAGGCATCCGTCTCCCTCGCCGTCCCATCCCACGTCCCCCCTTGGCCTCAGTCTCCCCCCAATCCTCCGTCTTTCATCCGTTCGTCTTTTCCTCGTGCTCCTGCGTACGGGTGAAGATGGACGCCTCCAGATCAGAATGAGGAGTTTGCCCCGCCAAAGTGGCCACGTTTCCTTTCCGCACAACAATTGGTGTACACTTGATCTTCAGCAGCGTTTGCGTTCTATGTCCTGTCAGTGGCCCTCCCCTCGCTGCCGGACGAGTGCCATTAGAGTCGACTGGCGGCCTCCTGCACTTTCCATTACACGAACACGGAGAGAGAGCCCGAACCATCACTCCATGATCGCAACTACTATCGCCTCAACAGTCTCATTATTCGACTTGACTGCAAGTACTGAACAGTTTTGAGAGGATCGTGACATTCTCAATGCTCCAACGTATTACCATTTGGGCCATTTCAACCTGATGGCTTCTTCCGAAACGCCAAACACCCAAAGCAACGAACCAAGCGATCACTCAAGACCAGGTTCATTCATTGGCAACCACCCCACATCGCGAGGCTGCGATTTTGTCCGTCATCTAACGCCAGACTCATGTGCCCATCTCCAAGCAACCGAGGCCCCCCTTTTAGAACCTCACGTCAGTCTCTCAGCATGCGGCTATGTCTCTCTATGGCCGATATATAGGCCAGAGCATCGTTCACTGTGCTGACGTTAGCAATCACGATCTGTGACGCAGAAACCCCAAGAAAGAACATCGCGAAGCCCAAGAGAGAGCACTGACTTTGAGAAGCGACCCTCTCACGGCCGGCGAGGTACCACGCCTCGTTGATCCTGTCCTCTTCGGTCTCATCGCCAAGGCAGGGGAAGAATTGGACATCGGTCGACAGTGGTGCGATGTCGGGCGTGCGAAGCCTGGAGATGCGGGGGCCTAGCGGCGCTGGCGACTGTCGAGTGTAGACCGAAGCCTTCCCCTGGGTGTCTACCGAGCTCTCATCGGGGAAGAGGATGAAGTCATCATAAGGCGCGTACTTGTACGACGATTCATCCTCATACCTTGGAAGGTCGCTGTGGATACCGCGGCGTGTGTGGTAGTCTCCATTATGGACGCTCTGGCTACTCCACGACCCAACTGCAGCGAGACTGCTGTGGTCCGTGACGCTTGTGCCTCCCCGCGATTCATATCTCGGGCTTCTGGGGGCCGACAGAGGCTGCTTCCGTGTCTTTGGCGACGCGGTCATGCTGGAGCGCTGCTCACCCATAATGTGTTCGGGCACTACGCTGCTTGAGTAGTCGCCAGGATAACATAACCGCATCGACGCCTGGCCTGGAGGAGTCGGCGATAGCCGATCACGTGTTCTGGGAAGGGTCTGTCCAGGTTCGAAGCCATGAGGGGAAGTGGTCTCCCGCGATGGCGACATTCGTGAGTGGGATTGGCGTCTAGAGAAAGCTATTGGTGATCTGGATCGTGATAGTGAGGTCCATTCAACGTGAGCCGCGAAGACGAGAGGCATGGACGCCGTGGTTGCGCTGTGAGGAGGGCTGTCAACTGATCCTGAGGAGATAGGTGATGGATTCGACGACGGCTGACGAGGTTTCCAGGTAGATAGGTGAGTATCGGTGAAGCGGCTAATTTGGGAGAACAGATGATGCCCAGTAGTCTCTGCTCGAGGAGGCGACGCAGTGGTGGTGCGAGGTCGAAGAGGAGTCTGTGGGGTCTGATGGACTCCAGCGGCGCAGACGTGATGGAAACTGATGAGTAAGGGGGGGCTTTGAGTTCGGGGATGATATTCTCTGATGAGATTGAAGAAACCAGAAAGAATGAGAAGGAGGGGGAGAAGGAAGTGAGAAGGAGGGAGGTGGGATACTCGGGGTTTTATGTGTGAGCATCCGTCCCCAAGTGCTCTCTCTTCCTCTTGGCCAATCAGCGGCCGGGATTCCACTCACCATCTATTGAGTGCCAGCGACCCTGACAGGGTACCTGGGCCCGCACTGAGCTGGTCCTCCTCCTGCTGTCATTCATGATGGTTCTCATCACAAGTATCATGCCATTGACCTCATGGAGCCTGTGCAGTGGCTCACTGGGCCAGGGGAAGTCGTCTTGAGCCTGCTGGTGTGATGTTGGATACTTCTAGGCGTCATCGGACGGTGCTGGATGTAGGTCTCGACTCCCGTCTCTCCTTTCTCTTTTCTCTTGCCTTGATTGTTTCTGGCATCGATTCTTCCGTTTATCAAAGTCCTTTGGGGTGGTTCAAACTTGTGTTGCCTTTTCTCTTTGCTCCTTTGGCCCATTGGCATGGGCGCCTGCGGATCCTCTATCATGCGACTGCAGAGAAGCATGTCTGAGGTGGACATCGCATGCCAATCCCATCATGGTTTTCATGCATCGATTCCTTTTTCCAACTCCAACAATGTGTTGTTCCTTTGGACTAAGAAGATGGGCGTCCACATCTGGTTGGTTTCATCGTCGTCTTTGCGTGGTGCCGTAGTTCGGTCCTCGCTCGGCCGAAGCTGAGGCACTGCGGTCATGTGACTTGCCAGGCCAAGATGATTCTGACCTCTCGTAAACTATTGTATCCGGAATTCTCTACGGCTCATGGTCGAAGCGATTTCCATCAAAAGAACGCTGGAGGGTAGGGTGCACCAACTTCCCAATCAAAATCCGGTTGTCGGCCCCCCTCCCACCGCCACCACCAGAAATCGACGCGCGTGAAGAAGTTGATGGTCTTGAGACGACTCGAGTCCCAGAAAAACAAGCCAAAGAGTCGACAGTTGGTCATCCGTGGGTCGTTGCAGGTCGATCCGGGGAACGATTGATATGCCCAGTACCATGCCTCTTCCGGCCCCTTGTCGGGATCCTCGGCGACCAAGGATTGCCGCACGTAGGCCTTGTACTCATCCTCGGTGTAAGATGAGAGTGCCTTTTGGAATGGGAGTTCCAGATTGCTCAGCTCAACACACTCATCGACCGCGTCAATGAACCAGGAGTAGATTTCGCCCACCCGATTGTAGCTGGCGTAACGCGGCTGTTGCGGGAGATCCCGGAGGAGTTGGTAGAATTGTGCATATGGCGAGACGGACACTTCGTAGAGGAACTTTATCCCAAAACACAACAGTCGCGCTTGGTTTTGGTTGATGTGACAGTCGCGACGCTCCAGATTGGGAGGCAAAACTGGACTCGTCCAGTACACTACTTGCGAGCCGTGCCGTGGACCACAGTGATGGGTCTGCAGGGCCTCGTTCTTTCGCAGTTCTACAAGAGCACGCAGTGCTTGCAAGACGTCAGCGCCCTGGTTCATGAGGCGTAATCGCGACGGTGACTTACGAGGGCCAATGACAGCTGCCGCGAGTAGGTCCCCGATGGCTACCAGCTGCTCGATCTCCCAAGGCGACAAGCACTCAAAAAAGTGTGCTCTCTGGAAGTTGACCACGTCCATGTTGAAGCGTACAACCTCCGGGTCCTTGAATAGCTTGCAGTAGATCTCAAACCGGTACAAGGCTCTCTGGAAACGGGCAGCTTCGGTAGCCGTGGGCTTCTCGGCTGTGGCGGGGGCGTCTGGCCAGTCATGGCGGTCGTTGGCGAGGCCACGCTGTTCCTTCACCAGACGATGCAGAGAGATTTCCTGCAACTTTGACCCCAGGTGGCTGACGTACTTGTGTAGCTCAGACAGGGCAGCGCCATCTGACAGGTCGATCGTTGGTGGAATAGGAGCTCGCCCCTTGAGGTATGCATCACTAAAGACTACAACCAGATGTTGGTCTTTCGGATGGATTTTCGAGAACTCGAGTGCCGTTATGGCATCAGGGAGTGTGCGGTGGCCTATTTCGTTCAGAAGCACTTGTCGACATGCCGATGGGGCGCAGCGGAGGTGTGTTGGAGAAACCAGAGCTATGTTTCTGAGGCAGTGGAAGTCGGGCAGGTAGGAGAGAATCGAAACCCATATTTCGTCTGGCATAAGTCGTGCCATATTGTTGTATAGGTCTCAGTGTTGGCCCAGATGAACAGAACTAGATAGGAGATGTTGGCCTTGACCTTGGAAGTCTCTCTTGGCGGGAATCGCGCAAGGGTATTCACTATTTGTGAGTTTTAGATAGTGATACTATCCAGGAAATCAACCATTCGCTTTTGTAGAACAAACGAGACAAGTATTCAACAACATCGAATCAGCTTTTTGCTTCGGTGCACCCTCTAGCAGTGTGAGAGGTTTGATCCCGATAGTTAATAGCGATAGGGGCTCAAGTGCACGGTTTTTGGCCAGATTCAGTATTTGATGAGCGCCAGAAGAGTCGAGATTTAGCCTGATAGTTCGATCGATAAGTAGAAACAAGTCGAGATATATGGATCGGCTGATGAGCCAGGTCCCCTCATGGATTGTCGTTGTGAGACTGCACTGCTGCACTCGCGAGCATGGTCGCATGGGAGAGCCCCAATCCGCCGGTTGAATTTCGATTAGGTAAGCCGACAGGCGGTCTGTGGCTGGTACAGTGTTTTTGTGACAGACACTGTTCCTGCGACTGTGCGGGTCTTTTCAGCCAGTGGAAGCACTCTCGGAAAGCTAAACCGAAAGCGGCTAGCGCTCAATTGCTTTCAAGTCTCGGTGCGGCAAAGGTGCAGTGGAATTGCTCGCGTCAAATTCCCTTCTCCAGACTTCAGCCCAGCCACGGTATCCGTACCTCTTCGCGAACGTCCCCCTCCGCCGCGCATCTCACCTCGCGCCATCGACACTCGATCGTTGCATCCCTAATCGCTGCCAGTTTCAACCGCCGTCGTCAATCGAAGCTACCTGGCAACCCGTCGTCACGATGGGCAAGAAGAAGCGCGGACACCCCGACGTCGAGGACGTCCTCTCGCGGCCGTGGTGCTACTACTGTATGCCTACACCTCGCGCTGTGCCGCTCTGAGATGGAATGCGCGTACTAACTTCGGTTGCAGGCGAGCGTGACTTTGAAGACCTGAAGCTTCTTATTTCCCATCAGAAGGCCAAGCATTTCAAGTGCGACAGATGCGGTCGCCGACTCAATACTGCTGGAGGTCAGTCCACAATGCGCCTTCCTGATCGTGCCATCGCGAGCTAACATGCTGCTCTGTCCAGGCCTCTCCGTCCATCTGAACCAGGTCCACAAGGAAACGCTCACCCAGGTTGAGAATGCGCTACCGAACCGACAGGGCCTTGATGTGGAGATCTTTGGTATGGAGGGCATTCCCCAAGACATCTTGGACCAGCACAGGAATCGCATCATCCAGAACTTCTACCAGGCACAGGAGGACCGTCGTATTGCCACGGGAAACCCTCTGCCTGGTCAGTCCAAGCAGCCGAGGAAGAAGCTTAAGATCGAAACCCCCGAGGAGCTGAAGGCCCGTCTTGCCGAGCACCGCTCGAGGATAGCTGCCGGACATACTCCAGGCACCACTGGCAGCCCAGCCAACGGCGCCCCGGCGAGCGCAAGCCCGGGTGCATTCGTATGTTTCTACTGTCCTTGGCTTGACAGCGCGTCCGACGCTAACTGTTCATTGCAGAACAACTCTCCCTACCCTCCGCCGCAGGCGCCCTACGGTGCCACTCCCGATCAGAGCTTCCCGGCCGGAGGTGCGCCCGTTGTGCCTGGCGTGCCTGGCGCGCCTGCATACCCGCAGCAAGGCTACCCACAAGGCAATTACGCTGGCTTCTCTCCGTCATCTCTTCCCGCGAGGCCGACAAGCGGCCTGCAAGCGATGCCCGGCCTTCCTCAGCGGCCGCCCCAATACGGTGGCCAGTTCTGGAACGGCACTGGCGCCCCGCCGCCTGGGTACCCCGGAGCATCAACTGTTGACGAGCTGGTCTCCTCCGGCGCGGCCCACCACGGCGATGAAATTGATGAGCTTATTCGGAGGGCCGAGTCCGGCATCAAGGCGCCCAAGAAGCCCGAGGACGAGGCTGCAGAGGAGGCCGCGGGCGAAAAGAAGTCCAAGAAGGACAAGAACGGCAGGATGTTCTACGCAGACACGGAGGTCAGCCCTGAGGAACGCATGGCACAATTACCGAGGTACGCCTACGTACCCCCTGCATCTTAGCCACGTCTTCCTGTCTGGCTACTTGATTGTCAACCTGGAGGCGCGGCCTTTCGAAGGCGGTTGATCAACGTTGCACGCCACAAGCACGCGCCTCGGCCAAAAGTTGCGATTTTCCATATTCAGGGCGAGGACGACGGCATCCCACTGGAGCGGAGTTTATATGGCGTATCTGGGTTTGGGATGTAAATATCTGTAAGGAACGCACTGGAAATTCCGTCACTGTACCCATCGCAGGCTGTGGCGCTGAACAAGCCGACAAGTTCCGCGCTGCAAAATGGCCACCTTCCCATGATGTTTGTTGTCGATTTTTGAAAGATTTCGGGTCGGCAGGCTTTTAACCACCTGCCATGTTCACCTTGTTCCTGACAACATGAGTGACTGTGTTTCCAAGGCTGGGCTTCGGCCGATAGCCTTGCACAACGCGTCCATTAGATCTTTGTGTTGGAAGTCTCAGGTCCTCACATCATTGGGAACTTGCCCAGGATAACCAGCAACGACATCGCTCATACTCTCAGCCATTTAGCTGATCGAGACTGTAGCTTACCCGGAGCGAAGGCAACGAGGTCGAACTGCTAATATCGGTTGAACCTTAGCCTGCGTGAGGCTCTTCGATCTGCACCGTTGTTTGCGAAAGCCTCATGTATGCGGCGTCGGGGCGTCCGGGTAATTAGAATCGTAATAGTACTCGATTCTGTATCCAGGAGACAAGGTTCTTGCATCTCACATCAGGCAAATATAACGTGGAGAATGTGCGCTTTGCGGCTAAATGCAGCCTCTCCACTTCCAGTGCCGCGGCTGTTGTTTCCCCGCAGTCATTTTGCCGTGGACATGCGGTGATGCTTGGATTGACGAATCTTGGGGATCCCAAATGGGGTTTACCATTGTATAGGTATTTGGGGTAGATCTTATGATGTAATTTGACCTGTTTCGTGTTAACGGTTGCAAGCTGCTTGGGGTTGAACCACAACATTTGATGTACCAGAAAATCGTTCGAAATCAGTCGAAATCAGAAATCATCGTCTTTAGGAAACCTTCTCCTCTTCGGCAGTCGGCTCATAGCTTGACGTAGAATGGCTGGGCCGATCGACGACGTGGGGAAGAAATCCGGGGAGCCATTCGCTTCGGAGACCCGGCATACCGCTCTGCGGGGAAGCTCGACTACTTGCTTGGAGATTGGGGTCTCGTTGGTTCGTCACCCGAGGGGACATTGGGAACTACGGGGTTTCTTGCAACAGGGATTCGAGGAAGCTCGCCGACCCTTTGTTGGACCTATCATGAGAGCATTGGACGTGGTCCTTTTTACCCGACGGCCGGGCCCGATCGTCCCACCTCCTATGGTGTCTTTCATCCCTAGGCGTCCGTCCCCATGTGTACTTCCTTGTACCATTAACGATGCCGAGAGTGGTTGCTTTGCTGTGGTGTCATTCAACTGGGTTCCCACATCTCTATGCATACCTGACCAGTCGGATAACCCACGGCAGGTGTCATCATGGACTGGATAGCGGATGGCATCGGCTAGTCGGGTGCTTTACTTGTGTTCATATATTAGGTACCAGTTGACGGCCCCATGTCTCTTCCCTTTGATCTTCCTCAACTCTAAGCACAAGGCCGTCTTCCCCTAGACGTGAGCTTTCTCAAGCCCGCAGCCATGGCGTTTGTCAACCTCAAGTCCATCTCTCTGGTGGCAATCTCAAGTTTGGCACCTCTCATTTCAGCCCTTGGACAAAAGCAAGTGATCTCGTTTGAAAGCGGCCAAGACAGCTTCCAGCTCGCCGGCGGCGACGTCGGGACTGGTCAGATCCTTGTGTCTAGCGATGACTACTGGGGCGTTATCCGAGCTGCCGGTGACTTAGCCCTTGACTTTGGTCGCGTCACGGGCACGACCTACACTCTCAGCAATGGTGTAAACGGCTCCGAGCCGGCTTCTTACACTTTTGCTCCAGTAGACGTCAGCAACAATACTATAGTGAGTTTCTCCATTCCCACGCCAAAGTTCGAACTTCTTGACGTCCGAGACCTCCCTCCCATGAGGCTTGGAGAGCGGTTCTTAAATGCGCAAAAAAAGACTCGATGCTGACTGTTGCAGTACCGCGTCCAAAACGAGCAATCCTTCACGGGCCCTAACTACACCGACCCTGCACCTGACAGCACAGTTATCATCGCCGGCACTATCGGTCATTCAAAGTTCATCGACGACCTCATTGCAGCCCATAAACTGAACACAAGTGAAGTCGAGGGGCAATGGGAGTCTTTCGTCAGCCAATTGGTTGAAGAACCTGTCCCGGGATGCTCCCGCGCACTCGTCATCGCTGGCAGCGACCCACGAGGCACCATCTACGGCATCTACGATATTAGTGAACAAATTGGCGTGAGCCCTTGGTACTTCTGGGCCGATGTGCCTCCCAAGAAGGCGGCTGATATCTATGTCTTACCGGAAGGCAAAGTCCAGGGGTCCCCTTCCGTGAAGTACCGTGGCTTCTTTCTTAACGACGAGCAGCCAGGATTGTCCAGTTGGGTCTCGTGAGTTTGAAGATTCCCCGGTTGACCACACACGAGTGCTAATGCGTTCTCAGAACCCAATGGAACGACACGTGGAACGACTCCGCAGGGTACAACTACCACTTCTACAGCTTGGTCGGCGAGCTTCTGCTCCGTCTTCGCGCCAACTACCTCTGGCCGACGCTCTGGGGCAGCATATTCTACGTCGACGACCCGCTGAACCAGCCTCTGCTCGATGCATATGAGGTTGTTCTGGGCGGCTCCCACACGGAGCCTCTGATGCGTGCTCAAAACGAATTTCGAACGTACTATCAGGGCCAGTGGGCGTACAACCTCAACAACGAGACGATTGACGACTACTTCCGGTATGGTGTGCAGCGTGCGAAGCCGTACGCCCGCAACAGCCTGTGGACCATGGCCATGCGCGGTACCGGCGATACGGCCATCGAGGGCAACTTAGGAGTCGAGGCCATCGTTGAAATGCTGGAGGAGCTCGTGGAGAACCAAAGGAGAATCATTGCCGAAGGGCTCGAGATCGAGTCTGCCTCCGAGGTCCCGTCATTGTGGTGTCTCTACAAGGAAGTCCAGTCTTACCAGGAGAAGGGCCTCCACGTTCCCGAAGACGTCACCCTCCTATGGGCCGACGACAACTGGGGTAACGTCCGAAGGCTGCCGCTGGTCAACGAGACGGGCCGGAGCGGTGGTGCTGGCGTGTACTACCATTTCGACTACGTCGGCGACCCGCGCGACTACAAATGGATCAACACAATCCAGCTGGAGAAGACGGCAGAGCAGATGTACCTTGCGTATGCGCGGAACGCACGCAGGATTTGGATCGTCAACGTCGGCGACCTCAAACCTCTCGAGATCCCCATCAGCCACTTCTTCGACCTCGCGTACGACACGGAGAAATGGGGCGTCGACGGCACTGGGGAGTGGCTCGGCTCCTGGGCAACTAGAGAGTTTGGGGACGAACACGCGTCCAGCATCTCGCAGATCTTGACTAAGTACGGCATGTATGCCGCCCGCAGGAAGTATGAGCTGGTCGAGCCCCAGACCTACTCCGTCATCAACTATAACGAGGCAGACGCAGTCCTGGAGCAGTGGGCCGCCCTGCACGAGCAAGCGCAGGCTGTCTACGATGCTCTGGACGAGGAATACCGGGCGGCCTTTTTCGAGATGATCCTGCACCCCATCACCGCGGGGGAAATTCTGCACAAGATTCAGATCAACGGGGCGAAGAACCAGTTGTACGCCGGGCAGAAGCGCAACCTGGCCAACGATGTCATCGACGAGTCCCGGGCGCTGCTCGACGCAGATGCCGAGCTGACAGCAAGATGGAATGAGCTACTCGACGGGAAATGGCTGCACATGCTGGACCGTAGGCCGACCTGGCGGACCCCTTTGGGCCCTGGAAGCTCAGCACTAACACGTGTGATACTATAGAAACCCATCTTGGATACGATGGCTATTGGCAACAGCCCATGCGCAACATGCTTCCCGACATGCGCTACGTCCAGACGCAGTTCCCCTCGCTTGGAGGCCAGATCGGCGTCGGCGTCGAGGGCTCCAACGCCAGCGTGCAGGGAGACGACAAGTGGCATACCAACTCGGCCAACGACCTCGCGGTGCCGCCTCTGGACCCTTACGGCGCCCTCACGCGCTACTTCGAGGTCTTCACTCGCGGCAACAAGGCGTGCCCCTGGGAGGCCAGCCCGTGGCAGCCGTGGGTCAAGCTGTCGCAGTACAACGGGACCGTCGGCGGTGACAACGGCACCGACAGCCGCGTCCGGGTCACGATCGACTGGGAGAATGCGCCGGCGGCGCCGAATGCGACGCAGGTGTACATCAACGTCACAACGCCGTGCCGGGATAAGGAGAAGTACGCAGGCCAAGGGCAGAGGGTCATCGTGCCGGTCGTCAACCGCGAGGTTCCCTCCAACTTTACCGAGGGCTTCGTCGAGTCGGACGGGCATGTATCAATCGAAGGCCCGCACTACCAGAAGATTGTCGAGCCGAGCAGAGGCTCGAACAGCAGCAGCAGCAAAAAGCTCGAGTACCATGTGCTCGAGAACTACGGCCGAACGTTGGGCGGCGTCGGGCTGTACCCGGCCGAGTCGGAGAAGGTCCAACTCGGCGAGGGGCCGGCGCTGGAGTACAGCTTGTACCTCTTCACCAACACCAGCAAGGCCAACGTCACGCTGTACATCTCGCCGTCGGCCAACTACCTCGGTGACGGCAACCCGCTCGAGTACGGCATCTCGCTGCACCCGACGGGCGGCGATGAGCCGCAGCCCAAGACGGTGCAGCCGGTGGGCAGGACGCAGGGCCAGAACATGCCCGAGGGATGGGGGTACGCTGTGGGCGACGCCGTCTGGGGGCTCAACGGCAACTACACGACGACGACTTTCAACGTCACGCAGGAGGGCGCGTACACGTTGCGTGTTTGGGCGCTTCTGCCGAACATCATCGTGCAGAAGATCGTGGTCAACCTTGGCGGCGTGAGAAATTCGTACCTCGGACCGCCCGAGAGCTTCTTGCTGGGGCGGGATGACAAGGGTACTGCGAACCGGACGGCGTTTACGGACACGCCTGGTGTTCTGGGGGGAAGATCAGAGTAGAATGGGCGCCGGGACGTGGTTTGTTCTGTCAAGGGAGTCGATGTTGATGTCGATGTTGATGTCGACGACGTTCAGCAGAGCAGATGAGTAATGTGACGTTAATACCCAATGAAGGAATGGGAAGACAGGGCTATCGGTCTCCCAGCAGAGTTACACCAAAGCTCCAGTCAAACGGGATTTACGCTGGTTTTTTTCTGTGGCCCCAACGGCGCGTGACATGTTTTTGCTGGCTGTTTGTTTGGATGACAGATGCTGATTTGAACTTCCTTTGTTCACCGAGGCTCTTTTCATTGTTTGTGGCTGATGCCGACACAACTCGCCGCCTCAATCCCCCTTTTCGACCCACTGTGACCTCTAGCCTCGAGAGTGTGGCTTGGCATGAGTCGCCCTTCCTCATTCGTGTGTCTGACACTTTTAATGGACCCTCCGAGAGGAACAAGACTAGTGTCTCCATAAGTGCCTCGCTTAAATAGCTCCCGGTCGCCTGGGGCAACAGCAACAGCAGCAGCACTCGGCGGCGCCCAAAAAAACAACAAACGTCAGTGAAGAGAAGAGAGTCAGTCACCCAACTAACTCCCTCTGCACGGTCAGTCCAGCCCAGCTCAAGCCCAGCCCAGCGGAAACTGGGGATCCATTTCAAGACGTACACACTAGGCTCGCAACTCTCTTAATCTCTTATCCATCTGCAGCTTCCATCCTTCCTTCCATCATCGTCCGGTGCAGGTGCTGCTGCTGCTTCTTCCTTCCTCATTCTCACTAACTGACCCCCACAGCCCAACAGCAGCTTCACTCCTCCTCTTTCCCTCTGTCATATTCCCCCCCCTCGCCCCCTACAAACGACCCTTCTTCGCACATGCTTGGCCCGCGCTGCAGAGCGGCTTTGTTTATTTCTTGAATTCACAGTCTCGGTTGCTGTTGCGGCATCCACACGCCCCCAGACCCGGACTCGGAGCTCGACTTGTTGGCAGTCTTTATAGCGAGCAGTCGGGTCGAGTACGAGATATCCCACGACTCAAAATACAATCATCACAACACTTCCACAAGCAACAGTCAACATGGTCGCCGACCCCAATGCTGCCTCCATCACGGTCTCGGGTTCGTCATGCAGTCACCGCCTCTCATTACCTGGACGTGAATACTGACCTCCTGCTCTTGCATAGTCCGAGTGCGACCGTTCACGATCCGAGAAGCCGCCCAACTGTATGTCGACGTCGACCGAGGAGATACGAGTATGCTCACAGCCCGTTCACTGACCGACTCTCTTCAGAACCCGCAACGATGAGGGAACCGTCTTCCTGGGCGATGGCTCTCTCGCCGCTGCACCACCAAAGCTCCAGAGGGGCGGCATTAGACCTGTCATCAAGGTCGTCGACGACAGATGCCTGTGAGTAGCTACTTGGTCCTCTCGCTGTTTGTTGACCCCTCGCCCTAATCTGATGTCCCGCCCGAAGAGTCTTCGACCCACCCGAGGACAACCCAGTCCACAGATTCGGCCGATCTGTCGTGCCCAGCGGCAAGAAGGTCAAGGATCAGACCTTCATGTTCGACAGAATCTTTGACGAAAATGCCACACAAAACGACGTCTACGAAGGCACCACCAAGCAGCTCCTCGACAGCGTCCTCGACGGCTACAATGCCACCGTCTTTGCCTACGGTGCTACCGGTTGCGGCAAGACACACACCATTACTGGCACATCCCAACACCCCGGAATCATCTTCATGACCATGCAGGAGCTGTTCGAAAAAATCAACGAGCGCAGCCAGGAGAAGACCACGGAGATCACCCTCTCCTACCTCGAGATTTACAATGAGACCATCCGCGACCTGTTAATCCCCGGAGGCAGCAAGCAGGGATTGATGCTCCGTGAGGATTCGAACCAGGCCGTGTCTGTCGCAGGCTTGACGAGCCACCACCCCAAGAACGTGCAAGAGGTCATGGACATGATCGTCCAGGGTAACGAATGGCGTACTGTCTCACCGACCGAGGCCAACGCGACCTCCTCTCGTTCCCACGCCGTTCTCCAGATCAACGTCTCCCAAAAGGACCGCAACGCCGACGTCAACGAGCCGCACACCATGGCAACTCTCAGCATCATCGACCTTGCCGGCAGCGAGCGCGCCAGCGCCACCAAGAATCGTGGCGAGCGTCTGCTCGAAGGCGCAAACATCAACAAGTCCCTCTTAGCCCTGGGAAGCTGCATCAATGCCTTGTGCGACCCGCGCAAGCGCAACCACGTACCATATCGCAACAGCAAGCTTACTCGACTCCTCAAGTTCTCCCTTGGCGGTAACTGCAAGACGGTCATGATTGTATGTGTCAGCCCTTCGAGCGTCCACTTTGACGAGACCCAAAACACCCTCCGATACGCGAACCGAGCCAAGAACATCCAGACCAAGGTCACCCGCAACGTCTTCAACGTCAACAGACACGTCAAGGACTTCCTTGTCAAGATTGACGAGCAGATTGCACTCATCAACGAGCTCAAGGCACAGCAGAAGGATGCCGAGAAGATCTTCTACGCCAAGTTCCGCAAGCAACTGGAGAAGCGCGACTCGGTCGCTCGCGAAGGCATCCAGCGTATCCGCGTGGCCTACGACAACTCTGCTAACGACAGGCGGGAGAAGATTAACAACATGAAGAAGCTGCGGGCTTTCGAAAGGCGCATTGGCCTGCTCTCGGCTTGGATTGCCTCGTTCGACACGGTCTGCGACCAAAGAGGAGACGAAGATGCGATGCCCTCGCCCCTCCTCGCGATCCGCAAGACTGCTCAGGGTATCATGGTCGAGTTGGAGCACAGCCGCCACCACATCCACCAGAAGCTCGAGAACACCAACTGGGAACGGGCCGTTGATACCGCCCTCCATCACAGCATCAAACAGCTGCCCGGAGGCGATGCCGACGCCGCCGAGATCGATACCTTGACTCGCGAGGCGGAGCTTCTCAAGGCCAACTTTGGCAGAGACGCTAATCGTGAAGTTTTGGATATGGACAAGGTAGGCGATGCGGCCATGGTGCAGGTTCTCCTGACCGCGCAGTTCGACATACTGGCTTCCCTTGAGGATACGTTGGAAATGAACGAGGAAGATGCCGTTGCACACGCAAAGCAGATTATCAACCGTTTGCTTGAAGCCGGCTTTTCGGCTGCTTCCCACGTCGTCAAGCCCGACGGTGCCAAGATTCCCGTCGAAAAGTTCTCCCCAAACAAACGAGGCACCCCGAAGCGCAAGAAGGCGACTATCAACAACATCAACAACACCTCTCCTGTCCGCCAGCCTGCCTTTGTCCCGCCTGCCGAGCCTGCGTCTCAACCCTTTGCGTCTCCCATGAAGTTGTCGCCTCGTCGTAGGAAGGCAGGAGGGCCGCGGAGTCCTCGCAAGGGGGTCTCGTTTACGCCGGTGAAGAAGAAGGCGGAAGCGAAACGGGCTGTTCGCTGGAGGGATGACGAGGACGAGCAAGGAACCCTGGCGGATTTTGAAAAGACACCCAAGAAGTTCGACTCGACGCCAGAGTATAACTCACCCGACAAGTCGACTCTGAGAATGCCCGCCCTGCCTTCCTATCTGCAGACAGACTCGCCCAACTCGGACACGAGCCCGAGCCTGGGACTCCCCGAATCGGCGTCGATCCCGGCAACCAAGCCTAACAGGTTTCAGGCTGGGTTCCTGTCCAAGGGCCGCGTCTCGTCTATTGGTTCTGGGTCTCCGACGGTGCCGGTCCCGATGATGTCGTTGCCCCTGGGCTCGTCCCCGTCGTCGGACAACGGGGACCGTGTGGCTCCGTTGCGCGCTCTCGACGTGCACCGTTCATCCAACCTGTCTCCGCCGAACTTTCGCTCTAGAATTGCGAGGGTCAGCCCGCCTCCGAAGACGACCCTCTCGGGAAATGTCTCGGCCGACGAGAACAACCCGCCATCGTCGCACAATGCATCCGGCTCCGAGTCGGAGTCGCCCGGGTTCGATGCCCGGAAGATCCGATCTGCCTTGCACTCGATGAAGAAAGTCCGAGGCGAGCACCGTCGCGTGTCGTCCATAGGAGGACCATCGGCCAACAACGCCAGGCGGGTTTCTTCCGTCAGCTCGCTTGGGTCAAACCATCGAGCTTCGGCGAGCTTCTCGGGACCGTTGGCTAGCAGCTCCAACGGCATTTCCCGTCAGCGCCGTGCCAGTGCGGAGCGAAGACTTTCGCCACCTATCAGCTGCTCGCCGACCGATCTCAGGAGCGACCGGGCGTTCACGGCAGGACAAGCGAGACGGATGCACCTTGGAGGCAGTCTGAGGGGCGAGGGAGGAAGCCCGCAGGCGCCTCAGCACAGAATGGCCAGTGCCGACTTCAAGAACCGGCGCATCACGATTGGCAGCCTGGCGGCTACTGGGAAGATCGAGAAGACTCACGCGTCCAGACCCAGCGTGGCGGGGTGGCGTTAAAATTCGGTTCTCGTTTCAATCATACCCATTTGCTTGTCGCGTCTCCAAAGACGCGAAGTGAAGGGCGGGAGCAGTCTTTGGCTGTTTGTTTCTCTTCCCATCTTCTTTCTTTATTAATGGGCGTTGGGCACTCTTCAGGTTATGGTCTTCGGGTTGTCTTTTTTTTCTCTTTTTTCTTGGCCGTTTCCCCTTGGCCTGGCGGGGGGGGGGCCTGGTGGGAAGGTCCTTGTACAGTTGTTGTATGCATACATAAGTCGCGGTCAGGGTATATTTACAGTTCATCTGATGATGACAGTTCCGTCAATGATGTGGTGCGTCCGTGCGGAACTCGCAGTGGCATATGCTGAGTCGAAGAAGCTCTCACAATGTCTAAGCATAGCGGCCGGGAATTATCGACAGAAGTCTGTCCCCGAAGCGGTCACCATCCCCATCTTCTGTCCCTGCTGTTGACCACCATCAGATGGGGTTTCACTAGGATGTGTTGCGGGAGCATCGGCTTCTGAGTTCTTGAGTTCTAATGCTACTATTTCCAGAGAGGCCAGTATTGATGTGGGAACTTTCAGGCCTCGTTAGAACTGTTAGCTCGAGTTAAGTGAGGAACGCTGCCAAAAGCTCTTTCGCTGCCTCGATTGACAGTGAATCCAGAGAACGACGAGAAAAGGGTTCGAAGGGTGAGTTTCGCAGGATACGCAAGGGTGGGTGGGTGTTGCTGTTGCTGTTTCACAATACATAGTCTTGGAATGCGATTCATAAGGAAACTGTAATTATTTGCTCAAGATTAAGAGAAGACGGATAGATGTCGGCTGCTTCTTAAGAAGAAAATAAAAACCCCCCGATCACGAAGTTCATGTCAAACATCGCATCGACCGACTCGTAGCCCCGGCTTCCTCGTCACGCGTGTCAAATGACAGACGCCCCATGGACAGAGGGGCACAGGCGGCATCAGACATGGCCAACAACGGGGACGTTGAACTAAGCACCAGCACACCAGCACCAACTTCACTCCGTCGTGCTGCGCCTGAGCGGCGCGGTGGTGGAACAGCGATAAAGGGAGGGAGAGAGAGGGGTGGAGGAAACATGGCATCACCTAAGTTGCTTCACGGTACGTAATTGATTTGACCCGTTTCCTAAGAGGGCCACGCCACTCAGCAGCCCACGACAGGGAAGACCCAGGCCCGGGTGGGAGGCGAGAGTTTGGCGACGCCGCAATCTTATTCTAATCATGCTTATTCGACTCGACACTCGCCAAAAACGGGACGCTTATCGCGGCAGAAGAGGGCGGGTAGAGAGGCTTTGGTCTCTGGTCTCTGATGGCTGCGGACCCTGTTCTCGCTATCCCGGTCCCAGATGGCGACCTCGTCTCCTTTTTTCTCTCTTATCTCCAGAGGGCAAGGAGTCCGGCTGAGTCGGCATCGCTCCTGAGCCGCCGCTGCTGAGGGGGGGGGGGGGCAAACCAGGAAAGCATATACACACACACACACTTACTCACACACTCTCTCTCACCTCATCGACGCCATTACGACGAAGCGTCGGGGCACGAGGATGAATGAGGAATGTGAGAAGGGCCTGGTCCATAAGGTGTAAGGTTTCCGCAACAAAATCGGCCGTGTTATCGAGAACGAGAGTTCGGCCGAACGACGTAGGCGAACTTTTGCAAGTAAGGTAACCAACCCCAGCAAGTTGCCCCTCTCTTCATCCAACCCAACCCCCATTCATCCCCCCCCTTCCAACCTCGTCGATGTGGTCCTTTTCGGGCCCGTGGGCGCGTTGTCTTTCGAGAAGCTGGATACAGCGAGAGACAAGGGCCCAGACCGGAATAGCCGCGGCACGTCAGCGTCTGCAGGGCGGCCTAGGGGATAGATATCGCCAAGATGGCAGCGAACAACCGAAAGCCCCATCGCTGACACAGACAATCGATCCTCTCGCGCTGCGAAACCATGCATCTTACCACACTGGCTCTCTAATCCCCCGCCCCGGACCGCCCTTGCCTTCCTTCCCGTCTTGTCTTTCGATCTGGTACCTCCGCGGCCCCGGACTGGTGGGCAAAAGCTCGGCGGGTTTTCTGGGCACGACGCGCCAACGGTGCCAACGTCTGGACGAAATCCATGGAGTGAAGAAAGGACCAGGGGGTGGGTTGGTTGAAGGGTGTTGTCCAGACGTTCGAGGGTCGCTGTCGCTCGCATGCGGCCCATCGCGGGTGAAGACTTGGCGGTAAAGCTTGTTTCGAGGTACCGAGGCGCGGAGGAGGCCAGGGTCGGGTTCGTAGTTCAGAGCTCGGCAGCGCGTCGACATGGATCGTCCCCGTTCGTGTCGCAGAGCCCCCCTCCCTCCCCTTTCCCCCCTATGGCACTTATGGACCTTTGTTCTGGCGACCCCCGGAGCCATGTCCCGAGTAGGTAGGTGCTTTTCCAACGTCGAGTCGGGGGGGACAGGAGAGGGAGCACCTTTGAAAGGACACTGGCGGACTGAAATCACCTTTGTGGACGAATCAAACCCCAATCCGAGAGTCTCGATTGGCTGTTCCTAGTTGTTGTTGCTCGCCGTTTCTCCTCTTTTCTCCCTCGTCGAGAGATCTTTCTCTTCATCATACCCGCCTCGAGTGGTCAGAAAGCCAGAGACAGAGAATAGCGTCACGTCGAGTCGTTCGACTCCCTTTTGGACCTGCTCTTTTCCATCTAGTCTACTGAAGCTGAGGGTTGTTACTTGTGACAGGCGTCAGTCAAAAGTTCCCCGGCCCCCCTCCATCCTGGCCGGGAATAGTCCGTTGGCGTATGACTTGATTGTACGGGGAAAAGATGGAATTCTGGTCTCAGCCGGCCCAAGGTCCCCCAGCTCCCTCGTGGAGTCTAGTCAACGAACATGTCGATGGCTACCGTGAGTGGCTGATTGCTTGTTGCTCCTTTCCTGCTGTCGTTCTATACACCGCCTGCCACACATACAACTCCCCACGCTCATCAAACCCGGCAGCCCCAATCCACACCCGTCCATTCGCCTCACGATGCATCTGAACCGCTTTGCATGCTGCGTCGTACGGAGTTGCGACAGGCAGCCTGGCGATTGCACGATGTTCCCTCTTGGAAGGTGGTAATCTGTCTCCGGCAATCTCGTGCCGGACCTCACGATGCCCAACTTGACACCCCCCTCCCCCCTCCTCCCCCCTTGGCTAGGTCCACGGTCGTTGACATGTGCAAAGGCTTGTTGTGATGGACTGCGAGTAACGGCTTCGTCGTCGTTCCGCCCGTCAAGGACACACCACCGTGAGGACCAGACGATGGTGATATAAACCGTCTCATCTCCCCCCGTCCATCATGCCTTCTCATCAGCATCCTCATCCTCATTCGGTCACTCACCAGTCCTCACTCGCCCTCGCCCTTCGTCTTCTCCTCCTCGCTGTCTGTCCCCGCCCTCGTCCTCGTCCCGGCAACCTGCTGAGTCACAGTCTTCTCCCACAATGGCTGGCTCTTCCTTCGTCTCGGCCCTCACGGCCGGCCTCGCCCTGGCCTCGACGGCCGCCGCTCTCCCGACCGGTGCCCAGCAGGAGAGGGGCTTCACCGTCGAGCAGGTCCGCAACCCGCGCTACGTCCGCTCCGGCCCCCTCGCCCTCGCCAAGGCCTACCGCAAGTACAAGGCCCCGCTGCCCGAGGACCTCGCCAACGCCGTCGCCAACATCACGGCCGCCGGCCTCGTCCAGCGCGCCACCGGCAGCGTCGCCGCCAACCCGCAGGAGTACGACATCGAGTACCTGAGCCCCGTTCAGATCGGCACCCCGGCCCAGACGCTCAACCTCGACTTCGACACGGGCTCCTCCGACCTCTGGGTCTTCTCCACCTCGACCCCGTCCAGCCAGCGCAACGGCCAGACCGTCTACGACCCGAGCAAGTCCTCGACCGCCTCCCGCCTCTCCGGCGCCACCTGGTCCATCACCTACGGCGACGGCTCCAGCTCCAGCGGCATCGTCTACAAGGACACCGTCAGCGTCGGCGGCCTTTCCGTCACCGGCCAGGCTGTCGAGGCGGCCTCGACCGTCTCCGACTCCTTCACCTCCGAGAGCGACCTGGACGGTCTGCTGGGCCTCGGCTTCAGCAACATTAACACCGTCGAGCCCACCCAGCAGAGCACCTTCTTCGACACGGCCAAGTCCAAGCTGGACGCGCCCCTTTTTACTGCTGACCTGGAGCACAGCAAGGGTGAGGACTCCCAATCAACATAATCCAGCTCGCCCTTCGGCGCGTCCCTCAGCTCTGGGATGAAC
>PUHP01000271.1:0-36730 GCA_006783085.1 Colletotrichum shisoi
ATTAGGTAGGTAAAGAGTAAAGGAAGGTGAGAGGTGATTTCACGTAATACAACTTAACGTAAGGAAGGAGGTGTTTTTTAGTAATAAATTGAGGAGGTTATTAAATTAAGGAGGTTATTTAATCTGTTAACAAAGAGGTTAAAATAGATAAAAGTAAGGGTATTCCTAACTGCTAGATAGCTAATTAAGGGGTAGTTAAACTATACCCTTGATTGTCGTCTGTAAAGCTGTTAGGAATAGCGTAATAGATGTAATAAAAGTTAGCTAGTCTAAACTACTGCAGATAATTATTAGGTAGTATAATAGGGGGATTTTGCCTTTACTATTATCTCTTTGCAATAAGCAACCTTGCTAGTCTGTGATATTTAAAGATATTACTAATTAGTGTTAGTTTAATATTATAGATGGTTAAAGGTTAGTTGTTATGAGGTTATTTGCGGATTTGGTGATAACTTTATAGGTGTGACTAGGCTTGTATAATCTAAGATAGACTATAGCCTGCGCGCCTGCCAAGGCGAAAGTGTAGGCTGTTGCCGCCCTACTTTTGCCAGCGCTGGGCGTCGCCCTGCTTTTACCTTGCTTATCTACTTTCCTTCCGGAACCGGATTAATCCCGTGTTCCGGTGCCGATTCTGATCCGATAATTTATCTTCTATAGTAAAGCCTATAATACTTTTTTATTAACTTTATTAATTTATAGTATTTAAGAAGTAACTTATAAAGTTAACTACTAATTAGTATTAGTGTTATAAGTTACTTACGTAAATAAATACTTTATAATATAAGTATAAAGTTATTTATAGATTCTAGGTGTATAGAAGAGAGGATCTAAAGTAAAGGGAAGGAAGGAGAAAGGCTGTAATATAGCTGCCTAGCGGACCTACTTTAACGAAGGTAGGTCTGTGTAGTCTGATTGGCCCAGCCAGGCCGACGTCTCCACTTTCCCATCGATAATCCGATCGATATTCCAACACAGGTGCACGGGAGCTTCTCAGTTGAACTCAAGAATGCCTGCAGCGCCAAGACCTCATCGAAGTTGTCTTACAGAGAACGAAATCCAACTGAGTTTATGAAGGATTCAATTTGTCACTGGCAAAATCTTAGCAAAAGATCCTGGCGCAGTTATGTAGGGATATTTCAGGACAGGAAAGGATGAAAGAGTGATCAAGTGCTCCCGTCTCTGTGGCCCTCAGTCGGCCCTTTGCAGGTCTTACTTTTGGCGGTAGCTTGAAAGCTCTCGCAACGTGAGTGATGACTTATCATCTAGAATACGGCTGCGCATGCTATATTACTTTGTATTTGATGAACAATGGAGCGCCCTGTCTGTGGTTAGCGAACCTGTTGCAGCTGGGAGATATTGGTATTCAAGGGACGCATTTATGGGGAGACGCGTCGTAGTTAAACAAGGTTATCCCCGGCCTACAGGCGCACATGATGCTCAAGTCTATCTAATAAACGACTAAATAGACACTTTTTAGTAACTGACAAAAGACTAGGGCCTGACGCAAACTAACGGATGAGAACCAGTGATTACTCAACTGCCACCCTAACTGAGTAGCCCCTCGTTCTGCGCACACCATCAACCACCCTTATGGTACTCTCTTATTTTCAAATGTCACGGACGGTTGGACTGGGATTATACGTAAAGCGAAGATGCCTAAGCTACCGAGCGTTTTCTGCACCACTCTTCCTCTCAAAATGAAGTTTAAAAATAACGGAGGCAGCGTAATATAAGCCAGTATACGCGCTCTTAGATTAAGGTAACTTAAGGTCCGGCCGGCCTGGTAGATTCCCTAATGTGAAGTCATGAGTGAAACAGGCCTGGCCGACAAGAGCGTCAGCCAACCATGTCATTCGCGAAGTGTTCTACAACAGCTTGGAGATGTGCACGATTAGCATTCTCGCTTTGTTATAAGTCATGATTGTGTAAGAGCATATCTGATACAAACAACCGCAAATTACCAGAGAGACTGTTTGAATCTTGGTGCCAGGCTGCGGCTATACTTGATGGAAACATTTATTTGCCAGGTAGTACGCGGCACTGTGTTTCTTTAAGGTTCTTAGTGGATAGAAACCTTGTGTGACGTTTATTGTTGTGTCGGTATTACTGCGTACCTGGTGTAGTACTGATACGTTCCTTTAAATAAACTCTGTTGATGGAAAGGCTGATTTAGTAGTGTTTTATGAACTTTGTTTCAACTAAAAACCATCTATTGTTGCATTTGCGTACTTAGTCACAAGGGTAAGTAAGAGCCTCCTGTTATGTCTATCCCTACATGCTACGTTATGACTAATAGAATTACAGTACATGTTTTATCCTATTCTTTTGCTGCCTAGCCTAGCTAAAAGTTAGAATCTAGTATAGCTACTATTTACATTAATTACTACCTAGCATCTCTATCCTATACTCTATAGGAGCTACTTATAATACTCCTCTAAAAGTATATCCTATGCCTCCTATACCTATTTATAGAGGGTATTATAAGATAGCTGCTAATAATATAGATGCCTATAGTAATGCTAGATATAGTCCTTTATTTAGTTCTAGTATGGCTCTATTAGGTTGAGATCTGGAGAGTATGGGGGGAAGTTTATAACCTCTATGCCCCTGCTGGCTAGCTCCTTTAGAGTGCTGGCTGCTAAGTAAGAGGGGGTACTATCCTGTATAAAGATAATCCTTCTACCCTCTAGCCTACCTTCTAGCCCTGCCTCTAGTAGGGAGATAAACCTATAGATAAAGGGGATAATATGCTACTAATAGGACTTAGCTATAATAGTACCCTAGCTCTCTATATCCTATACTATGCCTAGGCCCTTTATGCTGCCTGCAAAGGACCCCTAGAACATCTAGCCTTGCCTTCTCTTAGGCCTCTAGATAATATAGGTTAGGTCTAGCTCCTCCTTAGCCCTCCTAGTTACATAGACCTTCTTATAGTTACCTCTAAGGACCTAAGTCTTATTAGTCTAGAGGATCCTTTTCTATTCCTTAAGGGGCTAGTTGATATAGGCTAGAGCCTAGGCCAGGCGTTTCTAATAGGTTGCTTTAGATAGGAGAGGTTTCTACCTAGCTACATATTGCCTATATCTAAGGCGTTAAAGGGTGCTCTGAATAGCATACTCTCTATAGGCCTTATTAAAGAGGATATTAGAGAGCTTAAGGAAGCTGGTAAGGTATCCCTGTTAAGATAAGGTCATATACTTAACTAGCTTTTCCTCCTGCTGCTGACTAAGGGCTGGAGGGCGCCTAGATTGAGGCTAGGTAATAGTAGCTAAAGATCTAAAAGCCTATTTAACTTAGAAAATAGTAAAGCTAGTTAGCCTAGAGATCTCCTATCTATTAAGATAGGCGTCAAAAAAGAGGGTTTAAATCTAAACACAGTCAGGATCAGTTAATTACTTTGTATAGCAATTAACTAGCCTGCTAAAGGAGCTTCTGTTGGATAAGTCCATAGTGATGGTGTTAATGAAGGAGGGAAGTTAACTAACAGGCCAGTAGGTCAGCAGAAGTACCATAAGTAGGGGGGTGCAGGAAGGGGTAGGTAGAAAATACCTGGCAGGGATCTTTTACTTTCGCCTAGTACCATCGTATACGATGCACCATTTATCGCACATCGTTATTTCTGACCCTTGGTGCTGTGGTGCACTTGCGAAATCTTCAGAGAAATAGGCAGTCTCCGATCTTGTTGACATCAGCCAAGGCGATGTTCTTCTTCGATGCATCAACCACCAACACGTTCACCGTCGTTGAGCGTCATTCCGCGTGCCTCCGCAGGGCTTGATGACGAAAGCTTGAAGAGTTACCTGTGGGTTAGCAGGAAATTAAATACCATAGTTAGTCTCTCCACAGTGACTTCATCGCGAGCTCTGAGTGCCCAGCCACTCGAAGGCAACCAGGTAAACAGGCCACCTGAAGTATGAACGGCACAGGCGTTGTGGAAATGATAACTGCTGGTAAGTTTGTGGTTAAAAGGGTGTTTTTTTCGCCGATGACTCAGGCCGTCAGTTGGGGCCCATAAAGGTCAAGCGTTGTGGAAATGAGCGAGCGGGATGTCGGTCAAACCGTGGGCACAGCTTTGCGATCAACGAAGTTCATACAATAAAAAGTTAGACCGGTAATTGTCAAATGTGTAATTGAGTTTCTCAAACCATACTACATGACTTGTCGAGGGCACAAGCTCAACTCTTGTTAGCAGGGGTAACGCCTCGAGACCGCAATGATCAGTCGAGTCGAAAGCCAATTCCCCATAGCAATACTTGCTGTGATTAGCCACACGAAGGGTGACTCCACATCGTCCAACGAACCTCATTTCCAGCACGCTGTGAATGCGGGTGTTGCCGAATTGACATAAACCTAAATTAATGAAGCCATCTCGGGGTTTGCGGCAACATCTTGGAACGCGGTGATATCCGGGCCCAAACATAGTGAGAAAAAGTTTGTGTGATGCGAAGAGCTGTATATAACCACAATTATCTCTGGAACCCCTTATCTGCCGCTCTTGTCACCCAACTTTGTCACTCTTTTCTCAAGAACCCATATCTTACTCTCTGACTATTCTTTTGAAGTCTGTCCATTCTTTCCAACCGAGCTAATCAGTCATAATTCCGTACCGGTCCCTTCAAAACATCAAAATGCAGTTCTCCATCTTCACCGTCCTTGCCGCTGCCGCCAGCTTCGCTGTTGCTCTCCCTGCATGTGGCGCCACTCCCGTACGTGGGCACCATTTCCCCATCTAGACATAACTAACAAATCTTTCAGACGGCCACCACTACCAGCGCCGCCGCGGACCCCTCCCCCACTTGCGGCAAGGTTGGAAATTTCCACAAGACCACCGTTAAGGCTGGCCAGACCTTGACGACCATTGCCGAGCGCTTCCACTCCGGTATCTGCGACATCGCCTGGCAGAACAAGCTCGCGAACCCCAACGTCATCAACGTTGGCCAGGTGCTTTTGGTCCCCGTCAACGTGTGCAAGCCCGACAACACCTCATGCCTGGTTCCCCTGGGTGAAGGTACCTGCGTCACTGGCGGCCCGGCCACCTACACCATCAAGTCCGGCGACACCTTCTTCGCTGTGGCTCAGAGCCTTGGTATCACCACCGACTCCCTCACCGGCGCCAACCCTGGTGTCGTGCCCGAAAACCTGCAGATCGACCAGGTCATCAACGTCCCTGTGTGCTAAAGAACCCAAACCTTTCTCGCTGCGGGGGCCGTGGGCATACTTGTGTCTACCGTCTGCGTACCCTCGATTACAGGCGTCTGATTGCGCTACGCACCACAAGCAAGCAATGATGGCTTAATTTTAGTCTGAAAATAATAAACACATCTTCAACATCCGCTGGTAACTGGGCGTGTCCTAAGTGACGTTATGTGCCAGACCAGCACTGAGCTGAGTCTTGGTGACATTTTTGTTTGTTTGTTTTTGTTTTGTTTTGTTTTTGCAGAAGTCCAGAATGACCGCCCTGCGTGGTATGCAAGCAAAAGAGCGCAGGCCAGTTTCAGGCCAGAATTGCAGACGGAAAAGGGCGAAATAAACGTCGCGGATTCTCTTAGGTAGTCGTACTACCGAATTGTCAAAGTCTTGCTGGAGAAATATTGACCGAGTGAGCAGGAAGCAGGCTGTACGTCGATCAGCCAATGTCGATCAGTTATCGACGACTGAACGCATTCTGACGCCAAAAGACATTTTCAAGAGAACATTCAGTAAAAAGGATTTAAGCCGGGCTTTCGTTAGATGGAAGGAAATGGCCCAGACCTGAATCCGAGTTAGCTCTGGCACCGGCCGCTCGGGCTGAGTCGGTTGCGAAGGCAGAAGCCGTTCCGATATATATTTAACGTACCTATGTTGAGTACGCATAGCCAGCCTACTGTGTGCAGTTGACGTTCTTCCAAGTGGTTTGTATGCGCCGGTCTAGCTGCCAGACTCCTGTGAGGGATGGCTTATCTGCTGCCTCTCTGGTAAGACGTCGAGTCAAGGGGCCACTAATTTCCAAATGCATGGTATGGAGTGAAGAAGTAAATTAAAGGATGGGTATGGATTTGTAGCTATCTCCATCTCTGGCCTTCTCCCTCACGTAAAGGAGGTCCCTCCTGCTGACAGGCTGTTTCTAACACCCGAAGGGGGCCCTCGGGACCATAAATCTTTTGAATAGGGGATGCTCTCTTGGGAAGACTCACAGTTTCAAAAGCTGTGTCATATGCATACAGCTCAAACACCCAGCATGCAATTGATCGAATGCTGTGGTTGAAGTGATCAGGGGCATCTACTTGCGGTTGAGTTCTGCCCGAATTCGAGGATCGGCCAGGCTAGTAACATCGGCAAAATGTCTAGACTAGCGTGGTTGCACCGGCTCTCGGGTGTCAGGCGGGAGTGTCTTGCGGTTGGCTATGCCCGGCCGCTTGTGGCCGCTGGTGAACGGAGGACGTGGCTGTACAGCGTTTCAGACCTTGTATGCTCATCGGTGCAGCCTAACGGTGTAAGTGTACGTGTGTGATGTACCCGCAGCGATGATGACTTCTCAGGAATTTAAGACGAATATCTGTGGGTGCCTGACCTGAAGCACACGGAGTCGGCAGCAACATGCAGTTGAGAGGGCCGAGAGAAGCGAGGAGTGGAAAAGCTCAAACAGCTGGAGCTTGGACCAGGGCCAGGCCAGGCCAGCCACTGAGTCCAGGCGTCTCTATCCGGTCCACCCCCGGATCTGCACTAATCCTTGATGGGCTAGGGCATTGGCACTCCTCGATAACGATAACGATAGGATCATCCTTCGACCCTCTTCTCCATGCATCTCGTCTGGGTCTCCCCTCTACGCCCTTAACCTACTTTACCTCCCGTCCCCGAAACCCAGCCAAAAAGTGTATTCCCTGAGTGCGTGGACGTGAGAGTACGCTCCAAATCACGCCCGCCATGGTGTCGCCGGCCCCTCCCAAGAAGCTGGACGACCTGCCGGACGAGATTCTCCTCCGCATTCTTTCTTGTGAGTAGGTTTTCTTTTGCCGATAGCGCCCCAGATTTCCAGCTGACAGCCCGGTGCGCTTCCCCCCCCCAGTTCTGCACCCTTATGATTTTCCCGGCCTGCAACTCGTGTGCCGAAGGCTCCAAGAGATTTCACTCGACAACAACCACTGGAGATCTAGGACCTTCGACGAGTCACCTTTTCTAGAAGCGATCCGCCGGCGGCGGCGCCAGGCCAGCATTGTTGACGACGACGTCATTGACGACCCTCTCCTTAGCGCTGCCGCACAGCTGAGCCACGAACACGATGATACAGAGCCCTCACCTCATCTCCACAATGGGGAGAACAGAGAGCAGCGCGAGTTGCAGCGGTATAAGGACATGGCGAACTGGGACCCCTCGTTTCCGACGGAGCTGGTCTTCTGGTACAATGAGTACATCCAACGCTATGCGCCCGTCACGACGAGCTGGTTGCAGCAGCCCAAGATCAGAGATGGGAACGAGGAGGATACGCTGGATGTCCGGGGAATGGCCCTCTACAGCCCGAATCGAGAAAGCAACGAGTTGCTGGTCGTATCACCATTGGACGACGGGGCCGTATGCCTCTGGGACGTGAAAGGTACTAGGGGCCGGAAAGGCGCGACGATTGCCACGAGCCAGGCAGGCATCCTCTACCTCGACGGACCTCAAACCATGGGGAGATCACGAAAGATTGACGCCGGAGTCTCAGAGTGCATTAGCGTCGACAGCTTCGCCGACAAGGCCTTTGTCGCAGTCCAGGGTCATCTCCTCGAAGTGGATCTCAACCGTCTACAGGTTGTCGGCGAACAAACGTTCGAGTGGTCCATTACGGCGCTGTCTTCGGCCGCCCCAGGCCTGCCACTGACCGTGGGAACCTCGTTGGGGATCCATTTATACGACTACAGAGCGCGGGTAAGGTCGCCTGGTGAAACCACCGATCAGATCGACGTGTTGGCTGCGGATATGACGAGTGGGCTTTCTGCACGAAGGTCGAGAATCGTCTTTGACGATCCGCTGCCGCCGTACGCACCGCTTTCACAACCAACCCCGCTGAGCATTCTGCACCTGCCTAGACCATGCGACGAGTACTCTTTCTCGGACGACATTTATGTGGCAGGGCGGTTTTCCAACATCCTTCACTATGACAGACGTACATTCCCCTCCATCATGGGTTCCATCCACTCGGGCGCCCGGCTGGCCAGCCTCGCGTCTCTTCCGTATCCGTTCTCAACGGTAGATAGCGAAATGCGCCGAAGGAGCGACTTGTCCGCAGAGCAGGTCGCAGCGTCCAAGATGAGAGAAGGCGGCCGTACCCTGATTGCTGGCGGTGAGTACAATACCAAAGGCTCACTAGAATTGTACGGATTGTGCCCGCGGCCAGGGGACTCGTCGGCAGATTTGATGCAGAGCTCGACAATGAAGAATCGGCAGACGTCTTCGCAATCCAAGATTCTCTCCGTCGCGACCCAAGGTACTCGCATTGTGTTCTCGGACGGCTCCGGGCTCTTGAAGTGGTTCGAGCGCGACGGCTTCACCGAGGTGAGGCGACACAAGATTGGCCACAGCGAGGTTTCGGAACGTCCGTCCCTCTTTGCGTCAATGCCCGGTTCGGACGATCTTGCGCGGAAGATTCTGTCGACACAAACACGCAACGGGCTGGATAATGTCAACGATGACGATGTCCTGTTTTGGACGGGCGAGAAACTGGGTCTTGTCGGGTTCTCTTCCAAGCCCGGCTTCACTGCAGAGGAGTTCGAGGAGTCGACCCCGAAGTCGGAGCGAGAAGCGAAGGTAGAACAGGCAGAACAAGAGTACGGGGAGAGAATGAGAGCGGCCCTTGAGCGGCAAGCAGACGATGTCCGTTTTGTGAGGGGCCTGGGCCTAGGGCTGATGGGATAATGTTAGGACTTCGCGATGTAGCCCGGTGGAGCGAGCAAGCAAGAGCCATCACGAGACACAGGTAGCGATGGGCCATATGTGTGGCTTTACGATTGAATGACACAGAGCGGGATAGACCATGTTCAGACAGGTTTTCCAGTTGCCTAGAACCAGAAGTGCGCCAGCCGTGACAATGAACAAAGGGCGTTCTGAGCAACACCCAAACACTAAAACGCCCATATTCGCTATTTTTCGGAAAAGAAAGGGCAAGAAGGGGAGCGACCGACATCGGAACAGATGAGGTGGAATAGTTTTCAAAAACGAGGTCTCAGTCGATGGAGTGCGGCGGCTAGGAACTCTGCTGCGTAAGCTTGAAACATTGCAATACAGGACAAGCACTTTCTGGGACGAACCATGTGCAGACCTTAAAATTGAGCTTATGCGCACTGTAGGTCACCTAGGTACCTAGGCAGAGAGGAGGGTTTTTTGTCTTTAGCATGGCGTGGCATGGCACGCACGACAACCCGTCCCGACCAATGACTTAAGGGACGGGGAAAAGCTATGACCTCAGAGCCGTTATTCAGAACAGGGACGACAGGGCTAGGAAGCAGTCTTTTTTTGGCAGAAGGTTCCAAGAATCTCCCGCTCTTCTGCGGGAAGGACAGGGGAGAGAGGAAGAGTGGAAACTCGCTTAAAGCGCGCTAGAGCACCTGAGCATTACGCGGAACCTGGCGCCACCGATTCTCCGGCTTGAGGCTGTGCAGGATGCTGATGCCGCTTACGATTGGCCGATTGAGCCCCTCAAGCCCCTCCCAAGGAGTGGCTAGGACAAACACCGGCGAGAGGACAGTCGGCCAACGCTTGGAATTGGATCTCGAGCAAGAACCAGCCACACTGCACCTGCGTAATCCCTCCGTCCGCACCGTAACGTCACCTTCGGTGCGCGCTCTTTCCAGTCTTCTCACTCAGTAGCAATCCGAGAAAACACTACAATCCTCGCCCTTTCATCACCAGCGCGCAAACCAACCCACCCAAGCTTGTTTGCGCAAACCTACGAGAGATACCGGCATTCCCTCCATTGAGAACTGCCCAGCATGGTGAGACGCTCCAATGCCCCGCGCGCGTACACGACTCCGACCCAAATGCACGACTCCAAAAAACAAAATTCACATGGCCACGCCGGCCGCTATCACTAGAGGATAAGACTGACCGATGCGCGTATTCTTTTCACTAGGGTATCTCACGACGTCCCAAGGACAAATCCGCGAAGACGGGCCCTACCGGCCCCTCCGGCGCAGCGGGCGGAGGCGGCAAGCCCAAGAAGGCCACTTACGAGGTCACCAAAAAGAAGGAGATTGGCGTTTCGGACCTTACGTTGCTCAGTAAGGTGTCCAACGAGGCTATCAACGACAATCTGAAGAAGCGGTTCGAGGGCCAGGAGATCTACACCTACATCGGCCATGTGCTGGTGTCCGTCAACCCCTTCCGGGATCTGGGCATCTACACCGACCAGGTCCTCGACAGCTACAAGGGCAAAAACCGTCTCGAAATGCCCCCCCACGTGTTCGCTATTGCCGAATCTGCGTACTACAACATGAAGGCGTACCAAGATAACCAGTGTGTCATCATTTCGGGCGAGTCGGGTGCTGGCAAGACGGAGGCAGCCAAGCGCATTATGCAGTACATCGCCAACGTTTCAGGAGGAGAGTCGGGCGACATCAAGCAGATCAAGGACATGGTGCTGGCTACCAATCCTTTGCTCGAGTCATTTGGCAACGCAAAGACGCTGAGAAACAACAACTCGTCCCGCTTCGGCAAGTATCTTCAGATTCACTTCAATGCGCAAGGCGAACCAGTCGGAGCCGACATCACCAACTACCTCCTCGAGAAGTCCCGTGTCGTCGGCCAGATCATCAACGAGCGAAATTTCCACATCTTCTACCAGTTCACCAAGGGCGCCTCCCAGACCTACCGACAGCAGTTCGGAATCCAGACACCCGAGACGTACGTCTACACTAGCAGGTCGAAGTGCCTCGAGGTCGAAGGAATCGACGATTTGGCGGAATACAACGATACGCTCGAGGCTATGAAGATTATTGGTCTCAGCCAGGGGGAACAAGACGAGATCTTTCGCATGCTCGCTGCCATACTGTGGGCCGGCAACATTCAGTTCCATGAGGGCGATGATGGATACGCCGCTGTTAGCGATCAGTCGGTTGTTGACTTCCTTGCCTACTTGCTAGAGGTGACGCCTGAGAAGCTCATCAAGGCTATCACTATCCGCATCCTCACCCCGCGTAATGGCGAGGTAATCGAGTCCCCTACGAACCCAGCTCAAGCAGCTGCGACGCGAGACGCCCTGGCCAAGGCCATCTACAGCAACTTGTTCGATTGGATCGTCGAGCGTGTCAACAAGTCGCTCAAGGCAAAGCAGGCAACTAGTAATAATGTCGGGATCCTCGATATCTACGGTTTCGAGATCTTCGAGAAGAACAGCTTCGAGCAGCTCTGCATCAACTACGTCAACGAGAAGCTGCAGCAGATCTTCATCCAGCTTACGCTGAAAGCCGAGCAGGACGAGTACGCACGCGAACAGATTCAGTGGACACCTATTAAGTACTTCGACAACAAGATTGTGTGCGACCTCATCGAGTCAGTCAGGCCCCCCGGTGTTCTGTCGGCCATGAAGGATGCCACCAAGACAGCCCACGCAGACCCCGCCGCTTCTGATCGGACGTTCATGCAGAGCATCAACGGCATGTCCAACCCCCACCTGACACCCCGCCAGGGCAGCTTCATCATCAAGCATTACGCCGGTGAAGTGTCTTACACGGTGGACGGAATTACGGACAAGAACAAGGACTTGCTTCTGAAGGGCTTGCTGAACCTCTTCTCCGGTAGCAGCAATCAGTTCGTCCACGCGCTGTTCCCTCACCAGGTCGACCAGGATAACCGCAAGCAGCCTCCTTCTGCAGGTGACCGTATCAGAGCCTCTGCGAATGCTTTGGTAGAGACTCTGATGAAGTGCCAGCCCTCATACATCCGGACCATCAAACCCAACGAGAATAAGTCGCCTTCTGAATACAACGTCCCCAACGTCCTTCACCAAGTCAAATATCTCGGTCTCCAGGAGAACGTTCGCATTCGCCGTGCCGGGTTTGCCTATCGTCAGACATTCGAGAAGTTTGTGGATCGTTTCTTCTTGCTGTCGCCTGCAACATCGTATGCTGGTGAGTATACTTGGCAAGGCTCGTACCAGGATGCCGTCAAGCAGATTCTCAAAGACACCAGTATCCCCAAAGAGGAGTGGCAGATGGGTACAACAAAGGCCTTTATTAAGTCTCCTGAAACGCTCTTTGCTCTTGAGCACATGAGAGATCGATACTGGCACAACATGGCCACACGTATCCAGCGCATGTGGCGAGCTTACCTGGCTTACAGAGCTGAGTCTGCTACTCGAATTCAGCGTTTCTGGCGTAAGAAGAGAACCGGTGCCGAGTATCTGCAGCTTCGCGATCAAGGCCACAGAGTTCTGCAGAACCGCAAGGAAAGAAGGAGATACAGTCTGCTTGGCTCTCGCAGATTCTTGGGCGACTACCTCGGCATCAACGCCTCGATGGGGCCCGGCTCCCAAATCAGAAACGCCATAGATATTTCCCACAACGAGAAGGTTGTCTTCTCCTGCCGAGGAGAGATCTTGGAGGCCAAGTTCGGCCGATCCAGCAAGCCTAGTCCCCGCATCCTGGTGGTTACCAGCAGCAAGTTCTACATCGTTGCCCAGATGTTGGTCAATGGCCAGCCCCAGATCTCAGTGGAGCGCTCAATGCCTTTGGGTGCCATCAAGTTCATTGCAGCCTCAACGGCCCGCGATGATTGGTTTTCTCTTGGTGTGGGATCGCCCCAGGAGGCCGACCCCTTGTTGAACTGCGTCTTGAAGACTGAGATGTTCACCCAGATGCAGCGAGTCATGCCTGGTGGCTTTAATCTTAAGATTGGAGAGGTGATCGAGTATGCAAAGAAACCTGGCAAGATGCAGGCAGTAAAGGTCCTCAAAGACTCACAGCAGGCCGTTGACTACTACAAGAGCGGAGCTGTGCACACCCAACCAGGAGAGCCTCCCTCTTCTGTTTCTAAGCCCACGCCAAAGGGCAAGCCGGTTGCTGCTCGGCCCATCACCCGAGGCAAGCTGATCAAGCCCGGCGGCCCCAATGGCAGACCATCTCGGATGACAAACACCAACCGGACACCCCAGCCTCGACCTGCTGCCTCCCCTGCCAGGACCGGACCTGCTGCTACTCCTCAACCTCCTGCTGCAGCTAGCTCAGCCAAGACCGGACCTATTGGGCGTCAACAACAACAACAACCTGCCGCAGTCGCGACATCAATCCCTACACACACGAAACCCCAAGCAGCAAATTCCGCAGCTACCAGGATGCCTCCTCCCCCGCCTCCTGCTGCGCCTCCGGCGAAGAATAAGATCATGGCGAAGGTCCTTTACGACTTTGCTGGTCAGAAGGAGAACGAGTTGACGGTCCGAGCCGGCGATATGATTGAGATCGTCCAGAAGGAGAACAACGGTAAGCTCTCCTCCTCTACAAATGATAGCTGAATGGACTATAGCTAATAATTTTTACGCGATACAGGCTGGTGGCTTGCGAAGAATGGCGGTAGTCAAGCTTGGGTTCCCGCCGCCTACGTCGAGGAGCAGGCTCCTGCTCGCGTCGTGGCTCCCCGCCCGCCCCCGCCTCCTCCTTCGGCCAACGGAGTGGCTGCCCGCGGCAAGCCTACTCCTCCTCAGCCGCCCGTGAAGCGACCTGCTGCCGGCCGCAAGCCCGCTGTCGCACAGCCGCGTGACTCTGGCTTAAGCCTCAATGGAGCTAGTGGCTCCGACAACAGCCGCAGTAACACCCCGACTCTCGGCAACAGCTTGGCGGACGCTCTGCTTGCTCGCAAGAACGCGATGCAGAAGAAGGACGACGATGACGATTGGTAGTCAAAACGCGCTCGGAAGGTCAGGGATGAGGTTGGGTCGATAGATCTGGACCCTGGAATGATGCTTCATGATTGCACGACACGATTGCTCTTTGAGCCGACGGTGGAAGAGGGGATTGTGGATTGTGGACTGTGTCTGGAGAGGCATGCAGTTCACGATGGACAAGTTTACTCGAGTTCTTTCTGCATACATGCTCAGGGCAACCCCGGATGGCAGGAAGGATTTGGTCCTCGCTTGTGTGGGCCTCCCCCCTCCCTTTTTCCCCCTTTCTTTTGGCTTGGTAGATTCGGGAGTCAAGGGAATTCATGGCATGCGCGAATCCCTCGTTGGATGCCCCTTTGGTGTTGGTTTTAAGGCGACGATTAGTATAGAAACCTGGTGGGAAATGACCCCAAAAGAGATTTCTTTTACACGTTCCTTGGGTGCGTCTATCTTGTGCTAATACTCTCCATCCCTTTGTAAGATTTTTCTCCGTCGCAGCAACTCGGCAAGTGGCACGTCATCGTCAGCCTCGTCAGTCATGTCCTCGTCTTCGTCGACCCCAAAATCTTGTAAACGCTCACCGTCGGTGTTTGTCCACCCGGGTTCTCCGTCCGCGCCCTGCTCATACCCGCAGTCGTCGTCGGATTCATCGTCCATGAGGTCATAGTCGTCCACCTCCTCCGACTCGGCCATCAGCCGTGACCGCTGACCTTGCCATCGCCGCAAGTCCGCCTCCTGTCGCGTCTTGAACGCCCCGAGCTCCTCTTCTTTACTTCCATACCGCGGCACCCGTATACTCTCGAGGTCTCGTGCCGCAGGCCAGCCGCCCTGCCGAGAGTGACGCGCTTTGTCCGGGTCCGGCGGCGGCCACATGCCCTCCTTGTGGTTCAACCCGTTCTCCGGCCACTCCCAGCCCACGCCCCTCCCATCTTTGTTTGTGTCCGGGTTGCCTGCCAAGGGGAACAGCCACAGCAATGGATTCGAGGTGCCCATGGCCTGCGAGAGGTTCGCGTAGAAGCCGACGTCATACGGGAACTCGATCTTGCCGAAGCGCATCTTCTTCCCGTCGGGGCCCGCGATGGTCCAGAACTCCCCCGCGGACCCGTCCAGGCGGTCGCGGCGGTCGCAGACGGCGGCGTGGCGGTCGAGCTCCCAGCCCTCGATCATAGTCTCGTTGAGGACCCAGCTGCGGAGGGTAGAGAAGAGGAGGATGCCGAGGGCGAAGCAGGTGAAAAAGCATACGAGGGAGAGGACCGTCAGGTGTACGAGGACAGGGAGAGAGGGGCCGAGGTAGGACGGGAGCAGGCGGTTTTCCCAGATGGCGGCGAAGCGGACGTAGAGCAGGCGGGCAAGGTACCAGAGGGAGAGATTCGTGTAGAGGAGGAAGCGGAGGAAGTGCGGAAAGGTGGTGAGGGAGACGCAGTTCGCGGTCCAAGGGCAGTGGTGGTCCATACCTGAAGGGGGCAGTTTGTCAGTAAAGACGGCCACAGGCCGGGGGAGCGGTCAAAATAGGCAGTCGATTACTGTCCAGAGCAAAGGGTATCTTACGTGGTATGCAGCGTGCGCAGTGCCGGCAGTGGTGGGCGCGCGGGGGCTTCGGGGCGGCGCATTTCTTGCACCAGCGGCGCACGAGGCCGTACTCGTCGGGCTCCGGGACCTCGATTATAGAGTCGCGAAAGACATAGCGGCCCGGGTCGACGGTGCAGGACTTGTAGTAGGTGTACCAGAGGCAGAGAAGCAAGGCGTTGAAGACGTAGGTCTCGGAGCGGGAGAGGCGGCCGGGGGCGAGGGAGTCGTCGGCGAGGTGGAAGAGGAGCTGAGAGGTGTAGGCGAGGAAGGCGATCAGCAGGCACACGCCGGGCACGGCAAGGCGTTTGAGGAAGGGGGAGGGGGAGTCGTTGAGGCCGGCCATTGTTGTTGCGCCATGGGAGGTCGAGGTCGGGGTGGAGAGGGGTGAGCAGTGTGTGGTGCTGGACGGTGAGGATTTGAGAGCCAGTCGGGAAGTAAGGGGGCCGGTGATGTCAGTGAACGATGAGCCGTTCGGTGCCGGAACAGACGGCAGCTCGGGGGACGGAGCGTCGGATGGACTGGGAGGGACGGACAAGGAGCGGAGCTTGACGCGGTTCAGGGGGGGAGAGGGGCGCAGTGTTCAGCGCAGGGAGGCTAGATTAATTGCGATTATGTAAGACCCGGCGCCGGTTGGGAACCTGTCCGTAGACGATTGCGAGTGCCAATCAATGTCCCGAGTTCATCATGTTTCCATCAACTGGAAGAGAAAGCGAGGAAGAAGCAAAGCGAAAAATCTCCATGGCTTACTGAAACAAGAGCGATTGCTGTTTCTCTCTTTTAGATTGACCTCATGATTCCGTCTTGGGTTGCGTTGTAATCGTCAAGACCTGCCCGGGCTGGTAGGTGTTCATCTTTCTCTCTTTCTCTCTCTCTCCAACTCTCTCTCAATGGCACGCGATGCGCATACACATCTGACGACAGTTTGGTATGTGGCCCCCAATCCCCTTTTTCACCCGTCCCTAACAACGCCATCTGCTCAATAATAAACGGCTAACACGGTCAAAGTGCTGTCGGTTCTTTTTTATGGATATCATCCAACTTTGAGGGCCATTCCCTGATTGGTATGCAACCCATGGGATGCCTGCCACATGAGAGAGAGGCTGGTCGCTGACACATCTGGTTTTTAGCTTACCCTCGTCTGTCGTCCGTCTTGATTCTGTTGATAGCAGGTGGCTTAACGTGGCTCGCGAGCTATGTTGCCGCATGGCTACCTGGCGCCGATGGTCGATTCGGTGAGTTTCCTTGACTGCCCCTAAACACCACCCAACCCGAGAGTTGACTAACTGCGTTGTTCCAGATGAGCCCGGGTCCGACTCCCAAAGAGCCATCGAGCAGACAATCCCAGCCAGGCCGCGGCGCTACTTTGCGCCCCTTTTGATCTTCTGCATCTTCCTGCGCCTCGAAGTCTTTTATCGCGTGAATTCCCAGCTCCAGTGCTCCACACCAGGAATCCAGGTGAGTGGCATGCCCTCCCCCTTACTTCCCGAACTCTTCCCTAGACGGTCATCAGAGTGACTGACAATGACAGTCGTTTCTGTCTCTGTACCTGGTCCTGTACCATGTTCTTTACTACCAAAAGGCCCGCGCTCCACCCCCAGAGGAAGACCCCTGGGCAACGCCTCTTGACGATCTGGCGGTATGGGCCAACGGCTCTGGGTCTCTCGCGCTGGGGAGCACTTTCCTCGTCTGCTACGGCACCTTTGTCGCCGTCACACAGGAATCCAGATCGACCTTCTTCTGCTCGTCCCTCTCGGACAGTCGGCTGTCGACCCTGGCCTTTCAGCTTGTCGGCCTATTCCTGGACGCCGCCATCATATCGCTATTCTGGCGCATTCTATCCTGGGCGAAGACGACAAAGGTGCGCCTCCGGACGCTGGCTTCCATCTTGCTTCTCTCGGGGGTCTTCATCAAGGTCTTTCAGATCCTGATATCCCCACTCGTGTCCACCAGCGAGGGCTACCCGGCATCCATCGGCGGGATCGACTCGTTGTACATTTTCGACGTCTTCATCGACGGCTTCGCCTTTTCCGTCCTCGTCGTTTCCCTGGGCGTACTCGTTTGTGAAACGAGCCCTGTTACGCCTGCGAGCCTAGTCACCTTCATATGTGGCATGACGGCGAGTTTCCAAAACATCAGTCACATTGGAACCTGGCAAATGCAGTCCAAAATCGTGGCCATCGGGCCGCTTTACCTTTTGACCGCAGGCTACAGCATGTTTCTTTACAGCACCAACGTCCGCTCGATCCTCTTCATCCCCAGAGTGTTGCTACTAATCATTTTGCTGGCGACGTTCATCGGGATGACCATCACCGGTCTCGTCAAGTCGACCACGGAGAAACAGCACCCCCTCAACAAAATCATCTATGACACTAGGGTGGAATCGGACCGTTGGCTCCGGCATGCCATGACCAGCGACAACATCCGCACCGCCGTCAATGTTTACCATGAACGGCACTACGGCAGAGATCCGCCCCCCAATTTCGACAAGTGGTTCGAGTTTGCCAAGGCACGCAAGACGGCTATCATCGACCATTTTGAGCAGATGGAGAGTGACATATTTCCTTTCTGGGGGGTTCAGCCGGAGGCGATCCGGCAGGCCTATGATCAGAGGGTTGCAAAAGAACCGCATATTGCGGTTGTCACAATTGCGAATAAGCGAGTGGCGCACAACTACGACGGCGACGACGAGAACAGAAGGGTGCTCAACGAGCTGGTCACTATGATTCAGGGGTTCGTAGAGCACCTGTCGGACATGAAGGTTCCCATCAACCTGAGCAACCAGCCGAGGGTATTGACTCCGTGGTATGATCTCCGCAGGATCGACATTGCAGGGATGAAGAATAAGTTCAAGCACCTGTCGTCGCGTTCGGCCGAGGACCCAGCGGCAGATGGCATCGGCGATGCTCCCCAACCCGAGAAGGCCGTTGAAGCCCAAAGCTCAGATTCGCAACACGTCCAAGACAAGCCAAAAGTCGTGGCCGATTCGCCCATCGTCGTGTCGCACACGAAACGAGACATGTTCGCGTCCACCAAGGCGTGGCGGGAGATGGAAGCCTCGGTGTGTCCGGAAGACAGCCCAGGGAGATCGGGTCTCCGCTGGAATGTCCGCGATTTCTGCACATCTTGCGCCAGACCGCACTCGGACGAGCAGTTCCTGAAGCGCTACCCGCAATCCAAAAGCCTTTGTGACCAACAAGACCTCATGCGGCTCCATAGCTTCCACACGTCGGCGCCGCCCATCACGCCCTTGCAGGAGCTACTGCCCATATTCAGCAGGCACAAGGCCGACGGCTTCAACGACATACTCATACCCCTGGTGCCGCTGGCCGACGAGGGCCCCGAAGTGACAAAAGGCTTCCGGCAGCGCAAAGATGGCGTGTACTGGCGCGGCAAGATTGGCAACAAGCCAATCAGCGACGAGGCGCTGCGCGGGAACCACAAGCACCGGCTGGTCCACCTCGTCAACAACGCGACGGCTGCGGAGGAGGTCACGATGATGCTAGGCGCGCCGTCGCAGGGTAACTGGTACAGCTACGAGACGGTCAGCGCGCGGGAGGCCAACGCGGTGCTTCCGTTGGACGTGGGCATCTCGGAGTACGCGTGCTCGGGCGGCCCCGGGTGCGAAGCGGCCGAGGCGGAGCTTGGGCGGAAAGTGGCGGTGGGGGATCCGCTCAATAACCGGTACGTGCTGCTGCTGGACGAGGACACGGCACCTCCGGCGGGGATGCTACGGACGATCCGGTCAGCGGGCAGCGTACCGCTCCTTTCATCGGTGTTTGGCGAATGGTACTCGGAGCGGCTCATACCATGGCTGCACTTTGTACCCATCGACACGCGATTCCAGGCGCTGCACAGCACGGTGGCGTACTTTATCGGGCTCAAGGGCCGCGGAGCGATCAACGGGCGCGAGGTGGAGTTTGAGGCGCGGTGGGAGGATGCCGAGTGGATCGCGACGCAAGGGGCGCGTTGGGCGGGCGAAGCGCTTCGGAGGGAGGACATGGAGATATACCTGTTTCGGCTCCTACTGGAATGGGGCCGCGTCGTGAGGGACGACCGGGACAGCATCGGGTTCAAGCTGGAGAAAGCGTGAGAGGGGGGAGGGTATGTTTTGTTTTCGCCCTATGGGGTTGTCTATAGATCCGAAAGTCGACCATTACGATTCTGTCTTTTCCCTTTCTCTTCCTTCTTCTGCTTGATTTTCTTGTATGCTTTTCTCTTCTTCTTCTTTTTCTTCCGGGTGACTCCCAGGCACTGACTTTTCTCGTTCCGTTACGATGACGGATCATCACTCAACGAGCGAGGTGGAACTCCAGGCTGATTAGCAGTATGTGCGCGAGTCTTTGAAGGCAGCACAATTTCACCAGGCCTCGGTCGGGGAACCCCTTTGGCGACCAACTCCAAATCCCCATAAGCAAAGAATCGAGGTTCCGGTCGTCGATCCGCCTGGGTATCACGGGGCTTGCTTCACGCAGGTTTCCTCCTGGCGCGTTTCGGCCGAGAAACCGGCTCGAGCCCCTGCATCATCTTCTTAGGGATGGACCTTTTCAGGAAACAAGTCCGCCATTGACAACGCACATCAAACCCTTCAACGACCCCGGAAGATGATTTGCGTTCTTCACACGTTTGGTGGGCGATCTTTGCAGGTGCTGCCTGGTTGTCTCTGGCTTACATATCCGTACTCATAGAGATCGATGGCCCGCTTACTGAGAGGCGGGACAGGGGTCGTTTTCGTTTGGGGAGCTGGTCGAAGGATGAAGTTCGTTTCAAAGTGACGGGCGCGGTTTTGGGTGAGATGGAGGGGCGGCCGCCAGTTGGGTAATACCCATCCTTGCATTGCGGTGGGTATCCGTACTATGTAGTCTGTTCAAAAAAAAAAAAAAAAAAGGAAGAGGAAAACAGGTGAGTGGTTTATGGATAGCCAACAACAAAGAAAAAGAAAAAAAAAGGGAAAGATCGAAAATAGAAGGTAGCGAAGGGGACGGGAACAACCAACGGGCGATACCTCCCTCGCCTTTCTAAAGTTGGCAAACGGCGAGGAGCTTCCAACGCTCGCTTCACCGGCGCCGCAGCTGATGAGGAGGATCCCCCCCGCTTACCGGTGATGGTCGCAGCTTTTTATTGCTAGAGCTCCTGGATGGTCGCTTGGCAGACGGCCTGACAAACACCCTTCCCCCCCCCCTCCCATCGACACGCTAGCCAGAGCTGCCCCTCCCCCTCATCCGTCACCACAGCTCCCCCCCCCCTTCTCGTCTCTCCCCCTCCGCCCCGCAATCTCTCGACACCAACAAAGACGCTGCAAGGAAACCTTGCGTACGTTTTCCGTCGCCATACTATGAGTAGACCTTGCTCGATCCCTGCTTACACACATTCCTACATATCTACATACTCCCTGGTGCTGGGCCTTTTACCCGTGCATCCACCCGTTGCTATTGTCTACCTGATTGCTCTGCTTTTTCTCTGACACCGGAACCTCCTAACCTTTCCCCAACACCCAATCCTCTCTCTCTTCTCTTCCTCTCCCTTCTCTCTACAGCCTCATCTCTTCTTTTATTTTTTCCCATCTCGGACGCTTTCGTCATAGAGCCTATTCTACCACTTAGAAACCCGTCCCACCTCGTCACGGCGTTGCCTACCCCGCGCCAACACAAACCCCCTCTCCCTCCTTCCCGAAACATCGCCCGACCCTAACCTTCTCAAAACAGTCTTCCCGTCATCACAACAACCACCACTAGAGCAGCAAACATGGTCGACCGGCCCAACAAACCCACCGCCCTGGCCACCACGCCCGGCCTTCCTCCCCAGGCCACCGTCTCTACAACCCACGCAAACTCGCGCGTCTCCGCGACCCTGCCCACCGGCGAGTCCGTCGAGGTCCTCCTCCACGGCGCCACCGTCCTCTCCTGGAGGTCTGCCGACGGCGCCGACCGCCTCTGGCTCTCCTCCTCCTCCGCCCTCGACGGCTCCCGCCCCGTCCGCGGCGGTATCCCCCTCGTCTTCCCCGTCTTCGGCCCCCCCTCCGACGCCCACCCGCCCACGGCCTCCCTCGCTCAACACGGCTTCGCCCGCAGCTCCCGCTGGGAGTTTCTCGGCAAGTCCACGAGTGAAGGCCCCGCCGGCTCCGAGTCCTCCGTCAAGCTCGACTTTGGCCTGTCATCGGCCAACCTCGACCAGGACACCCAGGCCAAGTGGGGGTACAAGTTCGGCGCCATCTACAGCGTCTCGCTCGACCGCGACACCTTGTCCACCGCCTTGGTCATCACCAACGAGGGCGACGAAGCCTTTGATTGCCAGGTCCTGCTACACACCTACCTGCGCGTGAACGTACGTCTCTTTTACTTACATATTCTCCTTCTGTCCCTCTCGCTCCCCTTCCCCTAATCCTCTTTTGCCCAAAAGCTAACCCACCCGCCTCTCCCAGGATATCACAAAAGTCACGGTCCAGGGCCTCGACGCCTCTCCCTACACCGACAAGGTTGACGCCGGCGCCGCCAAGACGCAATCCGGCGACGTCGCCATCACCGCCGAGACGGACCGTATCTACACGCCCACCGCCGGCCCCAAAGCCCCTGTCGTCGTCCTCGAGGACGGCCGGCCCATTTACTCGGTCGTCCGCGATAATCTCGACAACGTTGTAGTTTGGAACCCCTGGGTCGACAAGGCCGCCTCCATCGCCGATTTCTCCCCGGACGACGGCTACAAAAACATGCTCTGCGTCGAGCCCGGTGCCGTCAAGGGCTGGCAGAAGGTCGAGCCCGGTGACGCCTTTGAGGGCGCCCAGGTCATCACGGCAAAGTGAGGTGGCCGTGGTTTGCAACCAGGGTGCTGTGTTGCTGTTTGAAGAGAGTTCTACGTGGATGTTGTAGCCAATGTAACCAAACGCGTGGCCCATGTGTTGAGAGTGGAGGCCGAAAACCGAAAATCATGTCTGAGAGAGTCCCAGAAGGTGAAAACCAACACCGATCGAATCTCTCGGGTCAGCTAGAACAAGGGATGTTTAGACCGTCGGAACATGTGGAGAGACACCCAAAGTTTTCTACGTAAATAAGCAGGCGCGCGCGCAAGGGAAAGCAGGCCCGGAAGTTACCCCCTTATTGAATACAAATCACGATGAAATGGCAATCGCGACACACCTCTTTATGAACAAAGCAGTAAGGGTTGGTCATACGGTGGGGGGAGGGGGGCAGAATGGGAAAAGGGTCATAATGATTCTTCTTCCCTCTTCGGTCATTATCCTGGACGGCGATGGACCTCCAGATCTACTCGCGACAATCTAATACAGGATGACAAGGGTGGGAGACTCTGGTGTCTTTCGCCTCTACATCCATGCTATACAAACACGGTTTCATTCGTGATTTTCCTGAACCCCGGCTTCCCTCTCTCTCTCTCTTCCTCTCGTACAACAACAACAACAACAACAACACATGCCATAATTGATTCCCTCTCTCCTCGTCTCAGTCAGTCTGTCGTCCACCTCATAAACAAAGATCTGCGCCAATGATGTAACGAGGTCCCATAAAACCTGTTGTCGTAAAAGCATGTACGTAGGGCAACGAGTATCGACATGTCCTCATGAAGAGTTCAGGGAGAAGATAAAGGATAAGGAAAATAATGAGAGTGCTGTTTTGGATCGTCGTGCGTGGTCAGTCGGCGTGGGATGACGTATCCGAATCAGACACGTCCACGCGCCTCGGCCGCGAAGAGCTCCCTCTTGATGTCCATAAGAATGTCCTCCATCTTGTATACCTCCTCTCGCGATAAAGCCGCGGAACGAAGGCTGGCGAGAACGCCGCTCAACGAGTCGACCATGTCAACATCATTGGCAGAGTCTGCGATGGAGTAATGGGGCTCGGACCGCCCGGTGGCATCAGTAACCTCGACGGTGTCAACATCCATGGATTTTTCCAAAGCAAGATTTGTCTTGGTCGACGAAGCTTCCGCCTCCGGCTCCTCAAAGGACTGACTCTCGCGGTGCTGTGCCTCTTGCTGCTCATTAACCAGCTGTGAGTGGACTTCGGCGTCCAAGTCTTCGCTCGCCGAAACGACGGAGTATTTCGATGGGCTAGTGTTATTGGAAATGCGCTGGCTCCTGCGAAATGTCCCTTCACCAAGCACGGGGGATACGGTAAGTTGGGAAAGCCCCATCTCATCGGCCCCGTGGTTGGCCTCCATGTTGGCATCGATGTCGGTCTCATCGGTCGACTTTCTCTTCTTGCGGCGGGTGTCATACTTGGACGCTCCGCCTCTCTTCCGCTTCTTGGCGGACTTGTCTGGAGAAGATGCGGTCGATCTGGTTACGGGAGTCGAAAGTCTCCCGGGTGAGCGGGATTTGCTCCTGTGCGATCGCGCATTGGGCTGTGACAGAGCGAGCTCCGCTGGCTCGTCCTCATATATCTCTTCGTCGTCGTCCTCGCCACGAACCGTGATACAATCAAGCACCGCAGCAGGCTTCTCCTCTTGCTTTTGACCACTTCGAGGGGTCTGGGAAGGTTTGGGAGGCGAAATCGCAGGATAGTCGCTGATTGGGAGCTGGCAACGTCTACGGTCTAGCTCAACGATAAGCCTTAACATGCTGTTTTCGTCTCCATCGCTCATTTCGAAAGAACGGTCTTTGGTAGCCGTGGCACGAGTCGCGGACCTGGTGAGAACCGTGGGCTGGGGGCTAGAAGGTGCGTCAACGAAAACCTCGTTGCCGGACCTGAACGCCTCCAAGTTGATAACCCGAGCGTTCTTTGGAGTTGAGGGACTGTTTCCATGTTGAGATTCTAGGACAGCCTTGGCTGTCGCCTGTTCAAACGGCGGAGATTGCGGGGGTTGCGGTATCTCCTTGGTTTCGAAAGCTGGCGGGGGCAGTTCCGGCTCCTCCACGGCGCTGGAGGGCACCGCTTGAAATGAGTCGTTCACTGCTGAGAGATCAGGGCTGGCGTCTCCGGATTGACGCTGTGAGGAATCGACATTGGCAAGGTGGAGCTCAGCAGGCTCATCAGTAACCACTGCCACCTCTGGGGACGGCGAGCCAGAAACAGGCGATGAGCTGAATTGCCAGCCGTCAAGCTCACTTCGGCTGCTAGTTCGGGATTTGATTTGAGGCAGCAAGGGAAACGGCCGAGGCTCGGGCGGCGAAGAGGGCGGATCCGTCATGTCCTGATCGTTTTCTGCCATGGCCAATGATTGGCCTCGTCGAGGTGTCGGGGTCGAGCTGACAAAGTCCTCGTACCTTGCGCTATGCTTTGGCGTGATGTCCTTTGGCGTCTCGGGACCGTGCTCGGGAACCGCAGATTTGGGCTCAACAGTCGCATTCTCTTGTGACGGCAACTGGGGGCTAGAGCGCAAGTTCGGATACAGCGCTGCAGTGTCTTTTTGCCTCTCCCTAATTTCCTTCTGACGTTCAGTGAGCACTTGAGATTCAGGATTGACTGCCGGGTTTAGGGGCGACTTTTCAATGGGGGCAAATTGTATCTGCGAATCATCGTGTCTCAATCGAGCAATATTAGTACTCCGTGTGCCTCTGCTACGAGTATTCTTGGGAGTGATGTTCGGCTTCGCTCTCGCAGACCGCGACGACTTGACTGAGCTGAGGGGGGACGAATGGTTGAGCGGACCAGGCAGTTGGGGTCTGCTACGGGATGATCGTGTCGAAGATACAGTGAGCATCTCTATATCATCCTGGGACTCAACAAAAGAGCGATTCTGTTCTGTAGATGCCAGAGGGGTACGTTCCAGGCCCGGCAGAACAATCTCGACGACGGGTTGAATCGCAAGCAAAACGGTCTTGAGATGTTCAGGGTAATGGACGTCCTCCGCGTTTTTGTAAATACGGTTCCATGCCTCGGCAATGGAGTTGACAATGTGTCTGTGCTTGCTTTCGACGGCGGCACAGAGGAGTTCCTCGAAAGCCTCTAGTTGGATTTCTCCTGGAGCAACGGTGGGCAGAACGATCCCGCCTACAACGTCCCAGAGGAGCTTGACCTGTTCAAAATTAACATTCGGTCTCATGACTTTGGCTGAGAAACATACCGCTTCAGACGCTGCAGGGCTCTGGCGGGCTTTCAGAATGCCCTGCGAATCCCTGATCCACATGGCAAGGCCAATCTCCAAGTTTGTCACTGTTTTGGGAGCGAGCTCGGGGTTACAGCGAGACAGAAACCCTCTGCATTCATTCAGGAAGGGAGTGGCCAACTCGTCGAGGCCACCACGCTCACCGGCCTCGTAGGAGCGTTCCAGGAGTTCGTTGGTCAGTTTGTACAGATTATCAAACGGATCGTACGATGATGATCGAGGCCCCGTCACCGCAGTGCCCCAGAGCCGGCGTCGAGCGGCTTCCACAGCCTGCCTGTCCAACGGATGATTTGCAACCGAGAGCAGCTCTGCTGCAGCCAAAACAGTGTTTGCGAATATCGGCGAGGCACGGTTGGCAGGAAGCGACTCTCGGATAACTTTTGCAAGCGGTTCGATGACTCCTAGGGCTCGACCAGCTTCCCCAGTCTCTTCGCAGGCGCGGTTGGACAGGACTGAGAAAAGTGAGTGCCAGTAATGCCAAGGGAGGTTCGGTGCCTCCTTCCACCCTCGCTCCAGAAGTCGGACAACCGTACGATACTCGTGGCCAAGAGAAGGCTCACTGGTGGAGCTGGTAGTTTGCGCACTATTCTGGGACGGACTGAAGGTACTGGCCAGACATTCTGATGCGATGACCCATGGTGCGTAGGGAGAATGGGCAACAGGAGATGACCAAATGGGTATTACCGATAGCATCTCCTGTGCCAACTCGAAACGGGATTGTGCCGACTTTGGCGCAAAGAAGGGCACAAAAGCCGACCGAAAGAAGTCGACAAATTCTTCGTTGTCAGGAATGCCTGGAGGCAGCCTCGACAGCAGACCAGCGAGGTGTTGGAACGGTGTCCGGGCATCGCCAGCATTCTTTACGGGCTTGTGAGAAGGAGTCGAGACAGGCGTAAATGTGTGAAGCCGTCCGAGTGAGATCATCTTCCCGGTGAAAGGCAGAAGGCCAAGGGCTTCCACGGTGACAGTTAGAAGCTCCCGAGCACTGGCCAAGAATCGAGTCACGGTCTCCGGACTCGGGTCTTCTATCTCGCCCAGGCCAGCCTCCCAATGCTTTAGCAAAAGTCCACACATTTGTGAGATGAAGGCGGTGGTGTCTACAGAAACCTTGATTTCTTTTGATGCTGCCGCGACCATAGCCCCGACCAATGTCTTCCACAAGCGATGGACTTGGCTATTCTTGTCTGAAATCTCGAGGAAGTGTCTGTCCATGATGGGCTCAATGACCTGGAAAACGCGTGGAGAGTTGCGCCGAAGCCACTTTGGGTCAATAGCGGGCAGCTCATGTGGTCGGGCGAGAGGCGTCTCTCTAATGCGCTCTTCTCTCCATACCCGCGGCGTGGCTGAGTCGAAGAGGCCGGTCAGAATCAAGGTGGCCTGACGCATGTGCTCGTCGACGGCATCGGGATTCCTTGATTGGGCTCTAGGAGGTTCTGTAATGGGTTTGACACAGGCATCCCAGTGGCCGTCGAGAAGGGTCGTACTCGTGCCAGGCTTGAAGGTGTAGTAAAGGAGGTTGCAGACACTTCCGAAAACGACTTCTCGGATATGCTTGCTGGTGTATTTCGACTTGAGCTGGCTGCCTAACGGCTGGTACAGCGTCGGGAGCAGCTTTACAAATGATTGGCCTTCGGTATGCATGGACCAAACGAAACGGTTCCAGGCGAAGTTTGCCTCTTGCTTTGTCTGGGGATGGTCGTTGTTGTTGAAGCCCATCTGGATCAGTTGAAGCCATTGGTTGAAGAACTGCCACCGGTCGAGCGGGCAGCGCAGGAAAAGAATAATGACACTCCAGATCCTTGGAACAGCAGCGGTCAACTGCCTATCATCCTTGTCCTTGGCCATGGAACGGAGTTGCTGGTGGTAGTACTCCGCGAACTTCATCTCTTCAATGGATGTATCGAAGAGTTCCATCACCTTCCGTGAAAGCGACTTCTCCTTTCCGAATGTATAGGCGGCTTCGAAGCCCAGAGATATCGCAGCTGATCGCAGCTCTTTGACCCTGCTCAACATGTCCGTGAAGAGGTCATTCAGCCAATCCGAATGAAGAACCATCAGCTGCCTCGACTGCTGAACCAGACGCTTGTAGATGAGGATTCGAGACATTACTATGCTCTTCCCCTTGAAGTTGTCTTCGATGTTGCGTAAAGCCACCACTAGACGCCTTACGCGATCAGAAGTCATGACTTTGGGAGAAAAATCCTGGGTAGCGACAGCGTGCATCAGGTGTCGGACAACATCTTTCGGTGTGGCCGAGTCCTCGAAGGATCGGATGCAGTGGTCGATGAAGAAAACGCCGAAATCGCTGGGTATCGTAGAGGCAATGGCATGGAAATACAGAAAGGTAGCGAGGAGGGAGAGAGCATTGTTGACGAGCGGTGCGTCTGGTCCGCCCGTGGCGGGGTTCTTGGAGGTCATGTCTCGCTGGATGAACTGGACAAACAGCCCCATCTTTGCCTGTAGGGCGATTCGGTCGGGGAGGTTGTTGGACGTCTTAAGCGCCATGACCAAGGTTGTGTAGGCATCTCGTTTTGAGTCCCTGTCAGCTCCGGCGAGCTGCTTCACCGTGGATTCCAACATGTCTGAGATGTTCGCCGAGGTCGTCAGGGCATCGACATTGGCACTTGTGCTAAGTGGGCTCGGCGATGAGGTCTGCTTGAGTATGCCCTTAACGGGTCTGGACTGTGTCAACGATGACGCCGAGAGAGGTGATCGCTTGCCGGAAACGTTGATGCCCGGGTAATCGGGTGCTTCGTTATACTGGGCTTTTGCAGAGAAGCCCACACGTTTCCTTGCTCGGCGCCCACTCGGATTCTTGGAATCGGCTCCAGAGTTTGGGGAATAGACACTCGGTGGTGTGTGAAGACTAGAACGAGGGTCGGAGGAGGGAGGGAGAACGAGGCGGTGATTCGGGACGGTCGTGGCATCGACAGCTTGGCTTGTCTCGCGGGGCGGTGTTGGTGGGCGAGGGGGCAACGACTCTAGTCGGCTCGATACGACTTCGACAGATCCCATGGTTGCGGGGAGGCTACCCGTCGGATGGGAGTCGAATGAAGGATGGGGATACCTGACACCGGCTGGCTCTGTTCCTATCTCGACTGGTGCATGCGTGCGTTGGACTGCTACCAGCAGAAAAGGAGAGAATGGCGACGCGAAAATACAGACGTAATGTACAATTCTCGTAGCCTATACAAAAAGGAGGGCGATGCTGGTGGAAAGAGGGGCTTTCCGACGTCAACGAGAGTAAGAGATTCCGTATGGAGAAGGAGGAGAGAGCCCGTGTATCCGTACGGACGTGAGAATGGGGTTGTTGGGCCTAGAATCGTGATCAGGGCCGTGATTTGGTTCGCGAGTACTCTGTACGGAACACAGGACATTTCGCAGCACGAACTTCTCGTCGAGGTTCAGGGTTGACCAAGCTGGTTAATTGGCTGGCGCTTGACAACTTGGGGTAAAACACGTCCGCGATGCACGTAAAAACGCGAGGGGCGCGCGAAAACCACTTAAAGTCATGGTCCGTGCCACACGTGTACCCCGGTCACCTCGTTGCCTGGTTCAGTGGTTGCTCGGGGGTTGGGCCGCTGAGCACGACCACGAGTGGGGCAGTGGAATGCCCAGCTTCGAATTTGCATCGCCAATAAATTGCCGTCACTCAGCAACAGGTAGCTAACTTCCCAGGTAGGTACGTAACGTAACTACGGAGTAGGCCTTTCACAAATAATACCAAAGTTGCTTAGTTAAGCCAAGCCGGGAGAGACTCATCTGTGGCTTTGGACCCCTGCTGTCTGAACTTGACGACTACTTTGCCACACCGAAGCCGACACCTGCGGCGCCGAGAGAGGACTGTGCGCTCCCGCCGTGCCCCAACTGTCTGGCAGCCACGTCGCGGCGCCCCTCTTTCTTGTGTAACGACCGACGGTGGAGTGAATGAGAGCGAGCGATAGGTCTCGTGGCTTGGTCAATCAATGTGTGGGCTCATCTCTCCTTCTCGGAACATGAGCCTCCCCATCGGTTTCAATCTCATTTGGACAACAGCTTTACTCCACCTGAGAACCACAGCACGTACGTGTCATAACTACACTCAACTACAAAGTTCAAACACGGCTATCGAGCGTTCTTTCCATTGCGGCCCCTAATCTATGTCCTCCAGCTTGTGATTGATGCACTACCGAACCTAGCCGAGATCGTCATGGTCAGATATCAAGCCACCACTTGAAATCGATGTCGAGTGCCACAAATCACATCCGTTGAACCGTACAAGCTTTCTCGCCACTGTAAGCAAGCTCTCATCATCCCGCCGCTCTCCGCCCAAAGGTAATCCAATCTCATACTTGCCTCTCATCTTCACGCCAGTATCACTATCCATCATGACGTCCAAATTGAAGCGAATGCTAAGCATCAAGGAGCGTAGAGTCGACCGACGAGTGTCCTCAACCGGGACTTTCCCCAGCCTTTCTCGGCCGGGCTCTCCGAATCTTCGCTCAACCCCCGGCTTCGACTCCAAGCCCTTTCCCTCGCGCCGCACCATGTCGCAACCCCTCGTTATGCAGGCCAGCCTCGCCGGGGCCGGTAGGTCCCTTCTTCTCTCCAAGTTTCGGAGATAACACAGCTTACAAGTTCATCAGCGAAACTCGAGGCTGTCGCCAGCTTAATGGACCAGCTTAGTGAAGATTTGAAGAAGCCTACCCTACTCCCTCATCGTAAGACCCATCCGTAACCACTTGCATTCACGGGAGCCCGCAGCTCACTGGTGTAGAACGCGATGCCGCGCTCGAAGAACTGAAGATATATGGACGGGATCCGACCAATGCGGACCCGATCTTTACTCCAGAGGTCAGTTCTCACCGTAGTGCGAGGACACTCACTGCTCACAGCTCGTAGGGCATCGAGACTCTCACAAAGCATGCTTTCAACAGCCCTTCAAACTCAACGGCTAGAGCTGCTCTGAGAGTTCTCGCCAACTCCATGCTATTGAACCCCATCGCGCGACAGACATTCGTCGATCTCGGCTACGAGGACCAGGCCTGCAAGAAGTTGCGGAACGACAGCTTCGACGACGAGTTCCTTGTCTCGAGGGTTCTCTTTCTTACCACGTACGGCACCAAGATTGACTTGCTGGCCCTTGTTCAGAAACACCGGCTGGCGGAGACTATCATGGAAAACCTTGCCAAGCACGCCAAACTGCTGACGACTCGCCAACCAAAGGCTCCGATCGACCCCATGGAGGACATGGCGCTCAATGAGACCTTAAAATTGCTTTTCAACGTCTCACATTACTGCCCCTCTGAGGTGGATGCTTTCACGGGTTGCATACCACACATTATCGCCTTGCTCTGGAAACACGACGTGCCCCCCAACAGGCCCCTCGATCCACCGTTCAACGCCCTCGTCAACGCCCTGCTCGATCTGAAGCTCGAGGACAGGGATATCCAAGCCTCTGTATACCCTAAGGCTGAACCCAACATGCTGGCAGAGCGCTTGATCGAGATTCTGGACCCAGCATTGAAAACCTATCCAGACAACGAACTCGAGCAGCTTGTAACTCCGCTTGTCGGTGTCCTGCGCCGGGTCCATGACGGTGCACCTGAAGAAGTCAAGAAGCATGTCAGGGACACTCTTCTTCCAACTGAGCAGGACAGGAAAGAAGTTCTCGGCCGCGGTACATCCCTAACATCGCGGCTGTTGCGCAATTCAACGAATCCTTTGACTCCTCATCTGCGCGAGGCCATCTCATTTCTGCTCTTCGACATGTCAGACAAGGACGCATCCAAGTTTGTCGAGAACGTTGGGTACGGTTTCGCATCGGGCTTCCTCTTTCAAAACAACATCCCAATCCCGGCGAATGCATCCGAGGCGTTCAGCACCGGCGAGGCTCAGAAGCCAGTCAACCCTATTACTGGACAGTTTGTGGAGTCCGAGAAGCATGTGGAGGTCCCGGAGATGTCGGAGGATGAAAAGCTGAGGGAGGCAGAAAGGCTTTTCGTGCTGTTCGAAAGGTAAGTTATCCCCATGGCTTTTGGTTGAAGTTCATGTTAACGATGTGGAAGACTCGGCAAGACGGGTATCATTGATGTGCAGAACCCGGTCGAGATGGCAGCGAGGTCAGGGCAACTTCACGACTTCGGCGACAAGCGGGTGGAGGAGGTCGATGACTGAGCGTACCGTCGGTATGGGTAGCCCGGAGACGAGTAGGACAAAAGACGCCTGCATCTCGGGGTCAGTTTGCTTCTCACGAATATGAAATATGAACTTGGTATCAGTGTTCCTGCTCATCGAGTGCGTGGTTTCTGGGTACAAGGTTATACTGCAATGGCTTTCAACGCGTCTCGGCCGTCCCACTCTCTCCGTATCCCACTGCCAAGGCTGTGCTGTGTATGCTTGCCGGACCTGGGCCCCAGCCGTCACTAACCATGCAAGTCCCGAGTTCTAGCATTGTTTATAGGTATCTTAACAGAAGCAAACAGTTTGTTTGATCCACATGCTTCTCTCCTAATCTCTCGACGGCACTTGAACTTTTTGCTTCCACATCCTTCCATCCCACACCCTTGCAGTTCAGTTCTTTGATGGCTTCTGTTCTCTTTTCTGTCCTTTTTACCAAACAAGAGAACCCAACACCATTTGCACTAGGAATGCTTGATCATCGAGCAACATTGTCTGCTTACCTGGGGTAGAGCAATACTAGTCCATTGAGGCAGGGTGAGTGAAACGCCTACTTGCCTCACTTTCATTACCTGGTCTCAGAAGTAGAATTCAAGTACGTTGACAACGAGGACCGTAAGCCATTTGTTTACCTAGGTGCTGGTTATTCTCAAGGAAGCTTCTTCCGTACCTCTGCCCAAGAAGATCACAAGACAGCAGGGACCCGGGTGAGAGACTCTTGCCTAAAGTATGCTGCAGTTAGGTAGGTGCCTTGGTATAAAATGCAGCCTATCTGATTCTCGTCACTTAGCTTCACTTTAATTTTCTTCACCTTTCATCCACTAGAACTAGCTAGGAGGCCATCGAACCTTCAGCTTGCGTCTCAGTATCCTCTATTTCTTTCATCAGCATCCCAGCAAGTACTTTGCCCCAGACTCGAGACTCCAGAGTTCGGAATGTCTGTCCCCCTGGTCTTCAAGGGCCGCGAGGAGGAGATGACTATGGAAGAGCTGGCGGCCATGAGCGTTGCGGCGTAAGTGATCAGCATCGAAACAAGCTTGATGATAATCAGGATTACCGGTACTGAATCTTAGACAGTAAGGTCAAGAGCACCGAGCAAGGCACCGACGACGAGGAAGAGATTTCTTTGGTCAAGTCCGACATCACCAACAGCCCGGCCGCCGCTACACAGTCTACCATCGCCGCGGCCAAGAAACGCAAGGCCGGTCGCCCCGCGAAGAAAACCAACGCCACCAAGAAGCTTAAACAAGCCGTCAACTCGAAGGCTACTGTCGAACCTTCGTCGGCCGCAAACAACCCGTCCTCATCCTACGGCACTCCCGAGCCCCTTTCGTCTCCTGGCAAGCTCGGCCAGACGGCTGCTCCAGTCGGCGCAGACTCCGACAAGCGCGCTGACGAGGTTGATGCGAAGGATGATGCGAAGAATAGCGCTTCGCCCGACCCTGCCTCAGCTCTCAAGCGACGTGGTCGCCCGAGAAAGACGCAGGCGCTCGTCCCCAACAGCACAGCTGACCAAGGCAAGCGCATCAATACCAAAAATCGAGCTACCTCAGCTCGCGTGCTGAGGCTACTCGCCAAGCGACAAGCAAAAACTGACCAACATGGGATGATAGACTCGGTTCGAACCACCCGCGCCGCGAGCCGCAATGGTCTCATGAAGCCCGTCCCCGCTAAGACAACTCCGGCCAAGAAGGTAGGCGCATGCCAACTTTTGAAGTCACAAGGCTCGGTATTGACGAAGCCACAGGTTCCTACCACTCATGGCCGAGGTGTCGGTCGCCCCAACAAGACGTTCCCTAAGGGAAAATCGATCGCACCGCAGTTCACTGACGAGGAGTACGTCGTTGAGAAGATTATCGACTCCCGCATCGATCCCGCCACCAAGGAGCAGATGTATATGGTCAAGTGGAAGGGCTATGCCGCGAAGGACAACACCTGGGAGCCGAAGAAGAACCTCGGAAAGTGCGGCGCCATGATCAAGACCTTCAACAACTCTCAGAATGCAAAGGGAAAGAAGTGAAGGTTCATCTGGGTCGGTCGAGTCAACGCTTGAGCTTCACGATCCTTTTCAACGATGGATTTGATTCGCTTGTTTTTTAGGTTCTGCATCGTCGCGGTCTCTTCGGCGTTCACTGAGTATAGGGGAAAGATGATGAAAACCATAGGGACCGCGAGGACCAATATCCGGTATTCAGCTCTCTGGGATATCGGAAGCTTATTACTGAAAAAGGAGAGTGCTTTGCAATCCGGGTACGCCAAACGGAAGGGGGACGCGGGATGACGTGGGATGGTTTAGCTAGTTTTTTGCCAACAGCAGATTGGCCAGCCAGCCCAGCTCAACTCTCCACATAAAATTCTCCGACTGGGTCGATTTTTCCAGCCCTGATCCCTATTCCAGGGTTCATAGTGACCTCAACCCTTCCTTCAACGTGTCCGTCGAGTGGGAGGTGGTGGCAGTCAGCCTCAACAATCGCGCCCCTAATTTTTCTCTACACCTTCACCCACTCCCGACACCTGACGCCAAAACATTTGCCTACAACCTCAACGGCTCGGCTGAGCAAAAAGTCCGCGACACACGACACTACTGACATATTTCACCATCGAGCTTTCCCCTTCCCGTCAGCAGAAGCCCTCGCCGCCGCCATCATGGACGCCGTCCGCTCCGCCCTCCAACCGGTAACCCACAACCTCCCGGCGCCGATCCGAGACCTGGGCGTCTCCATCATCGGCGAGCACTGCTACAAGTCCCTTCTTCTGGACATCAACGTCGAGGATGTCGACTGCATCAAGCTCGGCCTCTCCAAGGGCGTTGGCCTCGGAATCGTCGGCGTGTCGAGCATCGTCAAGCTCCCGCAGATCCGCAAGCTCACGGCCTCACAGTCGGGCGATGGCATCTCAGTGCTCTCGTACCTCCTCGAGACGGCTTCCTACATCGTGTCGCTGGCCTACAACTACCGCAACCAATTCCCCTTCAGCACCTACGGCGAGACGGCGCTCATTATGGGCCAGAATGTCATCATTACCGTCCTGGTCCTTAACTACACCCGCCGTGCCGGCCTGGCCGCCGTCTTTGTGACGGCCTTGGCCGCCGCCGTCGCCGCGCTTTTCACCGGTAGCCTAGTGGACATGCAGACCCTGGGATACCTTCAGGCCGGCGCCGGTGTGTTGAGCGTCGCGAGCAAGGTCCCGCAGATCCTGGCCATCTGGCAGGAGGGCGGCACCGGACAGCTGAGCGCTTTCGCCGTAAGTTCATCCCCCCTACGTCCGCCCCCTCTCCTTCTTTGCCCCTCTCGAGATGCCGATTGCTGACTCGGTGGACTCCCAGGTCTTCAACTACCTCGCAGGCTCCCTCTCCCGCATCTTCACGACCCTCCAGGAGGTCGACGACAAGCTCATCCTGTACAACTTCATCGCCGGCTTCCTCCTCAACGCCGTTCTCGCGTCGCAGATGGCGTACTATTGGAACGCGCCCTCCAAGAAGGCCAAGGGCAAGCAGAAAGTCCCCATCGCCGCCGCCCCTTCTGTTTCGACCGGTTCCTCCACCGCCACGTCCGCGCCGAGGAAGGGTCCCAGCACGCGCCGCCGCGGTTAAGGATGTGCGAGGGGGCTTTCTGGGGTAGGCACCTAGTTTGATCTACTCGGAAGCTGCTACCTGGGCGTTAAGATACCATGCGGCTTGCTTCAATAATAGTGAGCACATTCCAACATATTTCAATCCTTACTCGGTGTGCATGTCTCCCCTTGACATGGTGCTCCTTGGGCCATGCCCCTCTCGGTGGTACATTGGACAATATGCTGCTTCATAGCATGCAAAAAGACACTTACCAGCCATCTTCCCGTTGTGACTGTCTCTTAAAGTATCGGCACGGCAATCTCCCGAATCTTTCCCCGGGAGAAGAGACACACCGCCAGACGGGCCTGCTTTGAGCAATCATACGTCTTTTCATCTCAGACCTAAAACGTGACTGGCGGAATGGCGGCAGTTCTTTACCTGAATGGTTTGACGTCTCGCTGCTGGCACTCGGAGCAATCATTTCAGCCGGTTTGGTGGTTGATTGATTGCCACGCAGGCGTCCCCCGCCACGGCTGGCCTCTTTCCTTGGTAGCAAGCGCGAAGGGTATTGAGTGACATTCGGCTCCATTCCGAGCAAAGGAACCGCGAACGTGAGGCTCCCATGTGTGTTGAACGTGAGCAGCAGCTTACCGAGGCCCGCTCGGGACGCGCCGAGTCTCGACATAGCTAGGTATCATGCCGACAGTCACAACTTGTAAGTGTTTTTCGCATAGCGTGAAGCTTGAGCGACCTCATTTGCATACTCAACCTCCCATCAATCTCCCTCATCCGGGGTTTCTGTCTTTACTTCGGATGGGCACCGCCGCTTATGTTAGCAAAATATGAATATCGGTTTATTTTGCCCATGGAATCGCCCGTTCTTTTGAAAGAGAAGTTTGAACTGCTCATCGCGCTTCCCGCGTCGTCAAACGGCACTCATTAATCAGCACACCCCTATATGCTCATCATGTACACAGATGGTGGTGGCATGCTTTGTCGCTGAGGCATGTGTGAGCCTTGCGCCTGCCAAGTCAGGGGGGAAATGAACCATCGATCAGACGGAACACACAACTGATGGTCGAAGTTCTCGGGTTTCTCGTCCCTCTGCTTTATTTCAACCCGTTGTTTCATCGTGGTCCGTCACGCGACTGCCGATTCAACGCGAGCTGCGAATCCCACGATCACTAAGGCCTAATGTCGACCCCCCTGCCGCAGCAGAGAGCCATGCGACCCAAGTGCCGGGGGTGTAAACCCTCGCCAACGTGGATCTCACTCGACGTTTTTCTGTAGATGACGGCAGTTCCATCCAAAGTGGAAGTCCGCGATACCACGTGTTTCGTGATAAACTGGCGCCTCTGGGGCTCGGAGCCAGGTTGAGGCTATCCACAAGCGTACATCACAGACACGATGGCAAAAAACGCAGGTTCAGAAATCGAAACCAGAGTCCATTGAGTGATGAAAGGCCTCTTCCCCCCTCTCCTAGGCCGCAGCCTTCAAAAAACCACGAAAAACAAAACAACAAACGGTCCCCAAAAGTTGATACCCCTTCTCCCCCCATCCCCCCGCCC
>PUHP01000272.1:0-36772 GCA_006783085.1 Colletotrichum shisoi
CCCCCCCACCCCCCCCCCCCGTGTGTCCCCCACCATCGTCATCATCACACCAATCGATCCATTGTGCTTTTACGGCCGCCTCACGAGCATTCGTCCACGAACGACCCCCCAACTGACAGCCCCGGCCAGCCCCCTCTTCTTCCAGGCCGTCCTCCTGACGACGGCCACCTCCTCCGGCCTGCGCCTCGTCATCCCCTCCCTCGTCTCTTCGGCGGTTGGCACCGCAACGGGTTTCCTCATCACCTACACCCGCCGCCTCAAGTGGCCTGTCCTCACCGGCGCCGTCGCTCTCCTCGTCGGCACCGTCGCCCTCTCCAGCATGCGCCGCGGCTGGGCCTCGTGGGTCTACCTCCTCTGCCTGGTGCCCTCCTCCATCGGCCAGGGCTTCCAGTTCCCGGGTTCCTTCATGGCCATCCTCGTCGCCAGCGAGCAGCGCGAGCAGGCCGTCGTCACGAGCACCCTCATCCTCTGGCGCTCGCTCGGCATGGTCCTCGGCGTCGCGAGCAGCAGCCTCGTCGTGCAGAACGCCCTCGTCGGGTATCTCGACGAGTACGTCCAGGGGCCCGACAAGGACGAGGTCATCCGCAAGGTCAGGGAGAGCGTCGAGTCCATCGTCAAGCTGCCCGAGCTGTACCGCGAGCAGGTCGTCATGAGCTACGAGGCGGCGCTGAGGACGACTTTCTTGTGTTGCACCGTGATAGCCTTCCTGTCCGTGTGCCTGTTGGTCCCCATCAAGTTGCCCAGGCTCGGCTCGAGGAAGTAAGATCGGACGCGACCTGGTGTGTTGCTGTTGTTCTTGGTAAAACGAAAAGTCGATCTTTTATTGTGGCACATTGTAGCATCTTGCGTGGCATCTAGCGGAGCGTTCCAAGGAGTGACATCATACAGCTTCAAATTTGTCGTGTCCAGGCAGTCGTAGTAGTAGTAGTAGCAGTGGTGGTGGTGGTGGTAGTAGTAGTAGTAGTAGTCCTCCTCCTCCTACTACTACTACTACTACTACTACTAACAACAACCTTCCCTTCATCATCCTGTAATATTACACATGTTTCAGTAATGCCCATTGACCCCGTTAGCCCGCAGCGCATCCAATTCGTCCTTCGTCTTGCGATATAGCTCTTGTGCCTCGCGTTCTCTTGTGCTGACGAAGCCGACCTCGTCTCTCAACGCAGCCAGACGTCGCTGGATCGCGACTTCTTCCGAAATAGCAAGTGTCTTGAACCCGCTGAGTGCATTGTCCGCCTTTTCAAGTGCCTCGGCGGCCGCGCCGATCTTGTCCTTCAGCATCTTCTGTCGCTTCTGGTATCCACCCAGATGCAAGCCAAGCTTCTTCTCAAGCTTGATACCCTCCTCGGCGGTAGTCGCGATCGAGTCTTGAATAGACTGACATGGTGTTAGCAACTCAAGCCAGAAGGGGGGGGGGGGTTATAACACAAAAGGGATCTCTCATACCTCAAAGGCCTCCTTCATGGCCGCCTCCTCTTCCTCTTCGTCGTCGCCGTAACATCCCAAGCCAAGCAAGAATGAGTTCTTGCTGCGGCTCTCGAATGAAGCTTGAATCTCGGCCGCAGGAGGTTTCGGCTTTGTCTCCGACAGGATCTGAAGGCGTGCCTCGGCCAAGTCATCGTCGCTGATGGCGTCCAAGCGAGGGGCGATCCCACTGACTTTAGACCCGGGCAAAGGGTACTTGACGGCATCGTTGGCGACCAGCGCGGCAGCTTCTCTAGCGATGAGCGACTGGGCGGTGTCCTGGATGGTTTCGGCACTTGACAACAGTGCGGACACGTCGACTTTGACCGGCCGAGGCAACTGTCTCTGCATGACTTGTGTCCGCCTCCGCGCTTCCAGAGCTTCCTGTGCCGCCCTGAACTCGCGTTCCCGGCGATCCCTTTCACCGGCATCTTCCATGAGCATGTCCTCGTTGGCGGCCACCTCCCGTTGGTCTTCGGGAAGCTCAAGCTCCCATTCGGTGTCTTTCGGCTTGGGCAGAGACGCTAGGCCTTGCTTCAGTTGGCTGCGCAGGGCCATCTGTCGCAGTTTGACATCCTTAGGTGTCGCCGAGACGAGGGCCTGGGTCCCATCGGCGTTCAAGGCAAAGCTGTCGCGAGGTGTCCTCATCGGAGTCTGTCCAACACGTGCGGGAGTCTGGCCGACTCCATTGGCATGTATCGGAGTCGCCAGGGGGTTCGGTGTTGCGACGACTTGCTTGCGAGGGGCGACACCGTCAAACCCGGTCGACTCGGATCCTTCGTGCAGAGGCGTGTTCTCTCCGCCTAGCAATGAGGACTGGGTGTTTGTCAAGGCTCTAATGTTCCGGATCTCGTTGGCGATGTGGTCTTCTTGGGCAGGGGCTCGTGGGGTCCGAATTGGCGCGCTGTTGTTCAAGGTCGAGTATTCGCTGATTAGTCCCCGGGTCGCATCGTTGTCGCTTTCGCGCGCCATCATGCTTGCCCTCTCACCCATCATGCCCATCTTGACGATTTCCTCCAATTCGCCCTCGCTCACCTGGGGAGCTGGCAGATTCAGCGCCCTTCTCTTGCTGCTCTGCTCGGCCTCTCGGATCTTCTGCATCTGACCGGCTTTCACGGCGGCTTGGAACGATGCTGAGGGCGCATCCTTCTCCTTCTTCCTCCTCTTGCTCTCGCCGTCGTCGTCGCCGTCGCCCTTGCGCTTGCTTGCAATCTGCTGTTTTCTCGGGTCGAACGCCTCGCGCTGGTGCTCGTTGCGGGCCTGCTCTTCGACGGTGTCGTAGAAGCCCGGGGCGGCCTTCTTCTCAAAAGGGATGTCGGCGTTGTAGTCCATCTGGCCCTTCTTGCGTGTGACGACCTTGATGTTGATGCCGGCCGTCTTGAGCTCACGGCGCTTCTGGAGGGCGGCCAAGCGGCGCGACTCCTCCTGCTGACGTTCTCTGGCCTTTCTCTTCGCTTTTTTCCCTTGAGTGTTTGCGAGACGTGCTCTCGCTTCGCTCAGCATCTCCTTTTCATCTTCGTCGAGGTCGATCGTATCGGGTCGGGCCGGCTTGCTTTCGGGGTCCGGATCGACTTCGCCGGGGCGCAATCTTCTAACATCGTCGGCGCTAGGCGCGGACGCCTCGCCTCCGTCTATGCCTGTGAGGCCAAACTGGCCGGCCTCTCTGGCTTCTGCTTCGTCGAGGAGCTTCTGGTAACGTTCGAGACATTGGTTGGCGGTTCGGCCGACGGCGGGTGCGATGGTACGCCATTGGGTGGGCATGAGCTTGGCGAGGTGGAGGAGCTTTTCGTCTTCTTCTTTGCTCCATTCCGTCTTCTTGATGCTCGGATCCAACCACTCGTTCCATCTCGCCTTGCATTGCTTCGGGGTCTTGCGGGCGAGCAGCGACGAGACACGCGCCCACTGGTTCAGGCCATACTTGGAAACGGAGGCCTTGAGGATTTCATCCTCGATGTTGGTCCAGACGCCTCCCTTGACGACACCCATTTTGGAGTACCTGGTTGATGAAATCGGGTCAGTGGCGTATTTGGTGTTGTGGTTGTCGCTGTCGAAAGTCCAGGAAATCGAGTCGCGAGGCCAATCGTCAAGGATTTAGGTACACAAGGCTGAGCGACGGGTGTTAGTCAGCAAACAGAACCAGTACTGATTGGCTCCGCTCCTCCCAGCTGTGTCGCGACTCACCGGGACATACCGAAATGCGTCGGCAGCTTCCTCTTCGGTCAAACGAGGTGAGCGGCACCAATCTTCACAGGCGCAATGGTTGCAACTCAGACGCCGTGGTTTATACCTGACCCAACTTATCAGTCAGTATCATCGTCTTCGTGACGGACGAGACGCACGTATTTTTATGCGTTTTATCGCAAGTCATTTCCCACCAAGACGACCTTCATACAGAGCAAGTATTTTTATTTATTTTTTATACTTTGTCTCTTAGTTAAGCAGCGACCCGGGTGGATCTTGCACAAGTCGGATGCTCGAATCTAGCAATTCCAGCTCCGCCCGCAGGAGAGTTAAGTTAACTCGTGCTGCAACATGCAGCGCAAGCATAGACCAAAGTCAGTTACGACGACACATCGCGAGGGTGCATCGAATTCGGCCATGATTGGCAGCCGCAGTTGACTAACCAATCCGTTTCAATGAGAACAGCTGCATCTCACACAAAGTCAGCCCGACGACCCCCCTCACCGGCCCTGGTCGCAGATGCCGAGGCATGGTCTCACCATCGCGTCCTTGTTATCGAAGGGAGGGTAGGAGGAGGACGTTTCGATTTGTGTGTCTCGCTCCTACCCCTCCCACATTCCACTCGAGAGACCCTTACTCGAGTCAAGCAATCAAGCCTTGACGAGCTCTGAGCATTCCCTTTGCAATATGGCGTGGCCTTTGGAATGCTGCAGTCGGGTGGGGTGTGCGTGAAATAGCGACTCATGCTGTTCAACACAACCGACTTTGAGACCAGGGCCCGACGGGACACGGCAGAAGGAAGTTCAGAAAGACGGTCCAGATAGACAACAGACACATGGCAGAGGGAGGGGCCAGGGCAGGGGGAACAGAGCACATTGTCGCCAGACAAAACACCATCTGACAATCCGAGTGGATGCCCTACAAGACAGTACGACAGCGCACCCTCACGGAATGCCAGGGGATATGCCGTCGGAATAGCAGCCAACACACCGACCCGCGGATGGGACTGGTTGTCCATCTCGAACCAGTCGCTCACGGACAGAGAGGGGAAGGGAAGGCAGGGGTGAGGTCGGGTCGGAAACCGGAAGACGAAAACCATAACCACGTGAGACGAAAGAGAGCCTGACGACCTCTGTAAGCACGTGTGGACTGTGACTGTCTTTTGTTAACTGTCCTGCCCAGAGGACAGGCACGAGCAGCGCGTGGTTCCTCCAGGAGGACGGATCAGCGGGACCGGACCGCCGCGTCGGTGCTGAAACGGAGTGACCACCGACCGAACCTTGTCGACTGCGTTGGCCATTCGGGCGTCCAAGTCAGTCAGTCAGTCCTGCAGGTATCATTCTGTCTGTTATCTCTGTAAGCGGGATTCGGGGACCGAGGATGCTGAGCCGCGACAGCCATTACGAAACTCTGACAGACTCGAAGACGACTGTTTTGCGATGTGTTGTTGTGAGCTTGTCGGCCGAGTGTGTTTGGTGGTGATGTACATGGATAAGTCGATAAGTACTCCGTACCTCTCTCTCTGTGCAGATCAGATACTCTGTAGATACTTTGTACTTGCAGTTCGCGCGCGGGAGTGGCTCAAGCTTAGAAATCAGTTCTACCGCCGGACCCGCTCTTGATTGGCTCTGCGGACTCGTTCCTCCCTCTTTTCCAGGGAATGTTCCTTTCCCAGCTTCCAGCAGTGGTTGCCTCCCCCACCCCCCTCCCCCTGGCAGATCTGGGTTGCGCCCTCCCCTTATCGTTCATCTACTGCAAAAGTGCGTCATGGATATGCCTGGCACACCCTCAACTCATGCGCCTGTTGTCCCACGGGATTGGTTCAAACACATCGAGCGAAAGTGCGGCAGGCACATACCACAGCCAAACCGGGGAGGATTGGCTACTCAATCCGCGGCAGGGAGAGCCCTTTCGTCTCGTCTTGTCGTCACCTCGTTGTATTCCTCCTCCTCCTCCTATCCATCCCTGCCTTGCTCTTTGGCGTTGTTCTTGGTGTACGAAGCTCTGTCTGTATTGTACGGATATTACCGTGTATCTACCCCTTCAACCCCTGGCCAGGATCGATCTCCCCCTCCCCGCCAATACGACTTCATCAACACGCGGCCATGACCGCAAGATGACGCCCCCAAACGAAACGTGTTTAGGCCGTTGCTGATGCCAGACGGCGCACTGCTCACGTCAACGTCCCAACGCCGCCCCGACAGCCCCGAACAGCCCCGAACAGCCCCCCCCAAAACAACCCAACTAGCCCAATAGGAACCGATGGCCCCGTTACTGTTGATGCTCTGACCTTCCGCTTTTTGAAGAACACAATACGATCCATTTGTGGGCTATGCCCATCCTACTGTAGGTAGGTGGGTAGGTATCTGTAAGTATTCATTCATTCGTACGGATAATCCTCATTCCTCTCCTACACATCCTAGCCCCCCCCGGCCTTGGCTCTTGAATCATCAAGCGTCCACCGCCGTCCCACACTCGCCTTATCTCTCCCATCTCGCCAGCGCACCCCGGTCCTCCGCGACGTAGTGTAGCTCGCATTTCTATTTCTTTTTGCCATCTCCCCACGCCACACGCCCTTTCCTCGTTGCGCAGCACCAAGTCCCAAGTCCGTCTCTTCGCCTGGCTCATGTTGGCTACTCTCCGCCTCCTCCCCAGTGCCTGATCCTCCCGTCGGCCTGATTATCGTCACTCTCGAGAACCAAAAAGAGGAATTCTACGGCTGAGTGCAGCGGACCATACGATCCAACAGGAATGGAATCGGCGCAGTGTCGCTCCCTTCGTCTCACTAACTTCGCCTCCGACGTCCCGGCCCGAGTCACAGCATAGATTGCTCTGGTACTCGACTGTCCTGCTCTGACAGAAATAAACGGGCACACCTGGTTCTGCTCTGGAACGTCGCTATCCCCCGTTGGCCGGTTCAAAGCTTCAACAGAGCACACCGAACCCGTTTTGCGCCGACTACGTCTGGACCGTTTCAACCGCCCACTTGTTAGTTAACAACAACCGAAACCGATTCTTGCGAACAAACCCACGATGCCGGCCCCCAAAGACGACGTAATCGTCACCCGCGTCGACCGCGACGTCCACAACAAACCCGTGAACGAAGCAACAGAGACAACATCATTGCTGAGCGCAGGCGCTCCTGATGGTGATGGCTCCTGCGCAGATACATGGCCGGGCTATGCCGACTTCGAAGGCTTGCCGTGGTGGAGGACACCATCTGTAGGACCTTCTCCGGCCTCGGTCCTCCCCGTGATCCCAGCGTTGCTGACGTCTCTTTTGTGTGTGCGCGCCAGGTCTATTGGCTCCTCGTTCCGTATGCCCTCTTTACACTGGCCTTTGGAGGCTCCTTGGTGCCGAAGCTGAACCTGTATGTCGTCAACCTTGTGATGTTTCGTCGTCGGCTCGCGCTGCCTCGGCTGCAACCCCAGCCACCGTCGCTAATGCATGCGACATAGTATCGTCGACTTGGTCTGCCAGCGGCATTTCGCTGACCAGACGGTCCTCGACCCGGCTTTTGCTTATACTCCTGTCTTCATCGGCGCCGAAAATCCGCAGTGCCTCATCAAGGAAGTGAAGAAGCGTGTCTCTATGTTCACCCTAGCCATCAACCTCACCACCGGAATCCTATCCGCCGTCACCGCTCCGAAGCTAGGCCAGCTCTCGGACCGATATGGCCGCAGGAAGCTCCTCGCCCTGGCCTCCTGTGGCGGCGTTGTGGCCGAGATCATCGTCATCCTGTGCGCGAACTTCCCTTGGACATTTCACTACAACTGGCTGCTCCTCGGCGCCGTGGCCGACGGGCTTACGGGTTCTTTCACCGCCGGTAGCGTCCTCGTCAACTCGTACACGAGCGACTGTACCCCGCCATCCCAGCGCGGCGTCCGCATCGGCTACCTCCACGCCTGCCTCTTCACCGGTCTGGCCTTCGGGCCCCTCTTGACGGGCTACTTCGTCGCCTGGACCGGCAGCCTCCTCTCGGTTTTCTACGTCACGCTAGGATGTCACGTCTTTTTCATTCTCTTTGTTGGCTTCGCCATTCCCGAGTCGCTCAGCGTCAAGCGCCAAATCCGCGCTCGCGACAAGTACGACCAGGAGCAAGAGGTCCTGGCCAAGGGTGCCTGGGAGACTATCAAGGCCGCGAACCCGCTGGCCCCCCTCAGGATTCTCTGGCCCACGAGCCAGGGCAGCTCGTCGCGGCTGCGCCTCAACCTCCTCGCCCTCTCCTTCACCGACATGATCCTCCTCGGGGCCGCCATGAGCGCCGGCACCGTCATCCTGCTGTACTCCGAGTCACCGGAGACTTGGGGTTGGGGTAATCTCGAGAGCTCGCGCTTCATCTCGGCAGTGTCCATGGTCCGCGTTGTGGCCCTTCTCGTCGTCCTCCCCCTCATCAACTACGTCTTCCGCGTGAGGCCCGCCGCCTACCGGAGGAGGGTCTCGGGCGTCTCCGTCGTCGAGGCGAACAACGGCGCCGACACGGTCGACTGTTGGATCTTGCGCTTCGCACTGTTGTCCGACGTCACCGGCTCACTGGGCTACCTCTTCGCCAGGAATGAGTCCGTCTTTGTGCTGTCCGGCATGATCACCGCCTTTGGCGGGCTCGGCAGTGCCACCATCCAAGCCGCCATCACAAAACATGTCCCGGCCGACCAGGTCGGGCAGCTTCTGGGGGCCATCGGTGTCTTACACGCCCTCTCGAGGGTGCTGGGCCCCATCGCATTTAACACTCTTTACTACTCGACTGTCGGCGTGTTTGACCAGGCCATCTTCGTCCTCCTCGCGTCCTTGTTCAGCTTGGCCCTGCTGGCCAGTTTCATGGTGCGGCCCGGTGGTGAGTTGATACCTCTTGATTCGTCGACCGCAAACCATACTAACAGAGTCAGTGTATCTCGAGGAGGTGTACACGCCTGTGCCTACGTCGGAGTCACAGCCCTGCTCCTACTCCAACTCCGAAGCGCTGGAGGTGTTGACGGAAGAGGAGATGATACCCAACAACTAAGATTCAAAAGATGGTGATATGTACGTTTGTGCGTGATTTTCAAGAGAGCAAGATGGAAGATACGATGGCTAGATCATAGACGTAAGAAACCTGCGCTTGGGAACTGCATAGCTTTCTTTTTGTTTGTTTTGGGCTTTAGAGCAACAGCAAAAGATGCTGTCGGATACAACACCATCTATCGATACCACCAATACAGTTTTCCTTGACTTTCGCATATTGGCCTCATCACATAGCAACAACCCGCCTAGCGGCCTGGTATGTCATCGGCCACATTTGGCATTGACTTCGTCATTCTGAGAACGGATCGCAGATCTCCCTTGAGAAGCAGTTGTGTAACGGCTACTTCTGCTATTTGTTTGAATGTCACCTTGAATCGAGTACTTTTCCGAACGATGCACCGACTTCCTTTCACCCCCCTGCGATTCGTGTCAAATATTCACTGAATGACATGCAGGGGGGGCCGTGAAGGACGCAACACTGTTTATCATCATAACACAGTATTTGGTGTGGGGAGCTGCCATGTTCAAGTAACAAACATCATCCCATGGCCGTTGGGTGAAGCCGATATTGTCTCATTCATCAACGTAGCGGTGTATTGTCGGAGTCGCCGCTTCTCTTTTCAAAGACTGAAAGCTGTCAGGTGGGATTCATTTCGCATTCTCTCCCATGTGGGACGGTCTGTATTCGGTCTCTCTGTCTTACCGACTGCAACCCAACTGTACTTGGCGCGCTAGTAGCAAGTGTCCTGACTGTCTTCTCAACCATTCAACTACGCAGTTTTGACCATTGTAACTTGGCGCCGACACTCTCAAACGCTGTGGCATGCCGCTTGTTCTTTGAGCTTCCGCGCAAACGGACAGCACCGCATCCCTTACATGCTCTCAAATTTTCTTCATAAGACAGAACAAGATTTTGCTAGCCCCGGAAAGTCGTCTTTTTTCTCCCCATTCTCACACAGGAACAGAACCTTCCACCAGTTCTTACCGGAAGTCCAACACAATGGTGACTACGCCAGAGTGTAACCTGTTTACGAGACTCCACTAACACACCCAGAAGCTTCTCAACGCCCTTCTCCTCCTCTTGCAGGCCGGGCCTCTCGTGCTCTGCGCCACGCTCGGGCGGCGGGACAATGGCGGCCGGGGCGACCACCTCACCGAGGCCGAGATCGAGGCCAGCAGGATAATGGAGGAGCCGTACAATCCCGTTCGCAAGGATGGCAGCAACACCAACGACCCGTTCAACAGATTCAAGTACAAGGAGTCGGAGTTGCTCCTTTGGGACAGGAGAGCCGTCGAACTCGACGCGCGAGAGTCCGGGCCCGGTGACGCGGAGTCCGCCACGGGCCCCCCGCCCACGAAAGAGACTTCCAGCGACTCCGACCTCGGCCGCGGCGTCGAGGGCGCCGAGGTTCCGGAATCCGTCGAGAGGGACCGCCAAGAAGCTGCGTTCGGATTCGAGACCGGACAGTACTCTGTGCCCGGGGAGGTGGCCGCTGGAGATTTTGTCTAACGGCAAGTTCAAAGAGAGAGAACACTGGGCTCCCATACCCAAGGACGGGGAGACCGAGCAGGGAAGCTGTTCAAGGTGGCCAGAATCTGGGAATGGTGGAAATGCTACGGTCACCTGCGGTCACTCCCTTCTGCGTCTTCGCTTACCGGAGTACTTATTCTAGAAGGTTGGTCGCTTAATTTTACGGTCCATTAGAGCCAGCGGTGCTCAGCCAGTAAATTACGACCGTCAGCCTCTCATGTTTCTTAAATCCAGCCTCCGTGGCCCCCCTCCCCTGCGGGACCAACCTCTTTCACTCACTGGTTCTTCTTGGGATCAGGGGTCAAGGTGGCGAGGGCACTTCTTTAGGCATGAGGCATCGTCTGGTCTGAAGTCCAGCTCGTGTGCAGGCATCTGTTGACTCGGCGAGTCTGCGCTCTCACTAGAAGCGAAGTCGTTGATACATCTTTTGCGCATACATGTATCAGATGCTTCTGAAGCACAAAATAGGTCAAAGGCGTCACATGTTTGATACAATTGGGATTATCGCCTAGCTCTCGGCTTCGTAGCTCTGTTTCTGTGTCACTTGACGGCTCTCTCTGGCATAGTTGGCAGCTACATGAATTGGACGCTAGCAGAAGGTATAATTTCTACCTCGACCTTTCTATGTCGACAGGGTCAACTTTTTTTGCCTTTTTTCACATAAAATTTGGTAAATTTGTGTAAGTATGGGAGCCGCCTTCCGACTCAACAGATGCCAGCAAGGGTGAGGAGGATATGCATCTCATCTCGTTGATCCAAAACTTTTATGACACCTTTTTATGACTTATCACAGACGGTCAAGTGAAGGTCAGCAATGATCACGAAGGGCACTGGGCGTGGTGCTCGATTTCGTGATGATGCTGCTGGTGTTGTTGCAGTTACTCGCCGGCCGGTGGGCCCGGGCAGCCCCACTCTGGTCGGGGCCGGGTGTAAGTAAAACCACTGGGTATGCTCGGGGCCGGATCACTCCCGAGCTTCCGAAGGTCGCGGACTCGATTCCGACAAGACCTTTTGAATAGGCCCACCATATCCCTAAAAAAACAAAGCCTCAGGAACCCATGTCACGTTTGCAGAATGGAGTCACTAATTAGGCATTGGATGTTTCAAGTCCCGGGAACCCATTCGGAGACTCTGATCTGATGGCCTGCCTTGCGAGTGGCAGAGATAGAGGTTAGACATGTGGCAGGCAACTCAATGAATTTGTCCAATTGATTGCAGTTATGGAAAAACCATGGGATACAATCCAGGAATCATGACATGAGCATGCGCCCATCTAACTAACCGCCCCCCACTATTGTATCAAGGCCCTTTATCTCCGGTGTGCATGCCATGAGCCCAGTTGTCTCTATCAGCCGGAGTACGAGTCGGCGGCGGTATCGCAATCTACCATTCGGCTTTGACTGCACCTTGGACTCTTGGCTGGGTAGGACTGGCTTCACGTTTGTTGCTTGGCAGTCTTCATATCGAGTCTCGATGCAGCCGCACGTCGAGAAGAGGGAGCGTTCGACAAGGGGGGTCGATGTCCCCATTCTGTTGGAAGCAAAACAAGTTCTTCGACCGACCGGGAGTACGTGTGCTCTGCTACTAATTATACTCTGCTATGCTTGTCCGCCAATCCCCAATAGCTGCACGTGCTGTCGTGCCAACCCCTCAAGTATCGGGGACGAGGCCGGCCAACAGGCCGCGAACGGATAAATCTCCGTAGACGGTCCGCTGGATTGCAGAGAACCAACCAACATGATCTGATGTTGGTCCGGATAAACAGAACAGGCTGGATACGAGCATAGCCACAGCAGACTTTATGATTCGCCGAAAACCCCAAGCTACCCCTGCAGGCGTGACGACAACGCTCTGTAGGGTTCAAATTAAGGGAGGGAGTATGCGGTGAGCTGAGGGATGTCCTGATTCTAGTGCCCCTGTCTACCATGGTCAAGGGTGACGTTCACATAACCATAGTCAGGAACTCTTCGCAACGTGTACGTGTAGAACTATTGGAGCCCCGCCCTTCCCAGCAATTTTATATCTGTTGGAGAAATGTCAGCCACCTATGAGGGCCTCCCTGATCTCGGACTTCTACGGAAACCATCGCCCATGACCCTTTCCAAGGAGTGCTGCTCCCCATCACAAGAGCCACCAACAAACACAGAGGGAATTCCAACAGAGACCTCCCGTACGGCCGGGGTGACCGCAGACGGCATCGATAACCTGCAGAGTGAAGAGCGGCACGCAGCTGAACACATGCAAGGATGGGCTCTCGCTTCTTTGACCATGGCTTTCATGTCCGTCTGCTTCGTGCTGGCGCTTGACAACACCATCCTGGGTTCGTCGTGCCTACCCCCAGGCATGGAGAAATGAGCGATGCAACTAACGTGTTCATACCAAGCGACCGCGATACCCCAGATCAGCAGCGACTTCCAAAGCCTCAACGACATCGGCTGGTATGGCTCCTCCTACCTGATCGCGCAGATGGCGCTGCTGCCGACCTGCGGCCGCCTGTACGCGTTTTACAACATCAAGTGGGTGTACTACCTTTCTCTCGCCGTTTTCGAACTCGGCACCATCGTCTCGGCAGTGGCGCCGAACTCGATGACGCTCACATCGTGGGGAGAGCGGTCTCCGGCCTCGGCGCCGCAGGTTTGGTCAGCGGGACAACGACCATTTTGTCTTACTGCGTCGCCTTGAAGAAGCAGGCGATGCTGTCGCCCTTTGTCTTGGGTATGTACAGCATTGGTTCTACCGTGGGGCCGCTCGTTGGCGGTTCGATAACCGATAATAAGGCACTCGCTTGGCGGTTTGTGTTCTGGATCAATCTCCGTAAGTCCTGGGCTATTCTTGGCAAAAGACTTAAAAAGAATTCCGCATCACCTTCTCAAACATCATCAGCTAACGGGTCCTAGCTTTCGGGGCTGTCGGACTGCTTCTGGTTTGGTTCGCCTTGAGGAAGCCTCCACCGGCAGTACAAGGAGGGTTACCATGGCCCCAGAAGATCCGTAAATAGACATTCCGGGGGCCACTCTTCTGTTCGGGGCAACGTCGTGTCTAAACCTGGCTCTTCAGTGGGGTGGCATCGTTTACCCATAGTCTAACGCGAACGTGTTCGGCTGCCTGATCGGATTCGGTCTACTCCTGGCCACATTTTTGTACTTGCAAGTCCGGGGCAAAGAAAGGTTGGCTCTCTTGGTTGAATCGCCGTTGAGGAATATTCAGTATACGGCATGCACTCTAACATCATCTCAGCTCCACCGTCCCGCTTCACATCTTCCGCAGCCGCGCCGTCTCGGCGTCATGCGGCTTCATGATGCTCGTCCAGGTGGCCATAGTGCTGCAATCGTACTACTGGCCCATATACTTCCAGTCGGTCAGGAACACTAATGCCAGGGACTCAGCAGTCAACCTGCTCCCATCGATTGTGTCCAACAGCCTCGGCACGTTCTGCGCTGGTTGGATCTCGTCAAACACTGGGCACTACGTACCACTGATGTGGATCGGCGCCCCCGTCTTGGCTACCGGAGGCGGTCTGTATCAACTCATCCGCGCCAACAGCCCGATGGGGGAGTGGATCGGGTTCCAGATCCTGTCCGGGCTCGGCTACGGCATTTGTAGCCAGAAGCCTATACTGGCGGTTCAGGTCGTGCTCAGCAACGTCGCATTCAACTCTGCCTTGAGAAACGTGTTCTGGGTGGCCCTCGCTGCCCCAGTCCTTGCTTGGATCGTCAGCTGGGCGATGGATTGGAGGAAACTACCCGACTCTAAGACTGCGACAATACAAGCCCCTCCGGCTACAGAGGCCTCGGAGAAGTAGGCAACGGTTGGTGGGCCAAAGGTTTTTAAGACACAAGGAAAGATGCTACTTCTGTCACGAAGATTGAGAAACCGGTTAAGCACGGCCAGTGCCAGGACACACACTGAAGCTCCGATGGTCCCGTTGATACATTCCCGGTCACAGCGGGCAGCTCTCTGCTCGCTCCCGCCTCTTTCCTTGCTGGTTCAAGCACAGGATTTACATATTAGATGACAAACCCAGGTTCCACTGAGAGTTATTCCGAGCATTGTCCCATGTCTGGCACGATTTTCAGAAGCCACACACGCAATGACACTTCATTGTTGTTTAGCGGAGAGCTGCAGAGAGCTGTTTGATATGTACAAGGATATAGAAGCTACCAGACATGTTGAACGAACTTGTCGTTAGGGCCGGCGCTAGGTTATAAATGGCTGGCGCTAGTTTTGGTACCTTCAGCATTTGAATCTCGAAGATAGTTTATAAACGTTCTGCGGGGGCTATCGACCTCGACTATCTAGCTGCTTTAAGATACAGACGGAGGTACGGACTTGTAATGGTAAAGTGATAATAGCCTGAGCCGGTGGGCGGCGCTTGGCAAACGTGTACATGTAGGTACCTAATAAAGGATGTTGGAAGACCATGTTAGTCGCGCGCGGGTATTACACGTCGTGATGGCTGGGTCTCGCCCACAGCAAGTTCAACGACTGGGTCCAACCCAACTCCGGGACGCTGGTTGTGTGACGGGCTGTCTTCCACAGCAAACCAGAACGTTGCCATGTCCTCAGTAAGACTCGCGTTGTATGCTTGTAAGCATTACCAAGGAGAACAGTGAGATCTATCAGACTTGGTGTCGCCAGTGTTCCGCCTGCACTTTCAGCCTCTCTTTTGTCTTTTGTATTTAGCCAAAGTACTTGACTGCACAAAAACAGCACAAACGTCTCTCCCTAAATTCCCCGACCACCCCCACCGGGGCCAGGAGACAGTGTCGTACATCCTCAAGGGGGCGGTGGAGCACGAGGACTTCGCGGGAAACAAGGGCATCCTGCGGGCCGGCGACCTGCAGTTCATGACGGCGGGGAGGGGCATCATGCACTTCGAGCAGCCGCTGCCGGACGACGGCGGCGGCACCCCCCCGGCGCCGGGTTCTAGCTGTGGGTCGACCTCCCGAAGCACCTGAAGATGTGCGAGCCCAGGTACCGGGACCTGCACGCGAACGAGATCCCCCACGCTCGGCTCGACGACGGCAGAGTGAACATCAAGGTCATCTCGGGCAAGGCCGGCGGGGTCGACTCGGTCAAGGGCTTGGCGTACACGCCCGTCTGGTATCTCGACGTGGAAATCAAGCCCGGCGGCAGCGTCACCCAGCCGCTGCCGCAGGGATGGAACGCCTTCGCCTACGTCTTTGAGGGGTCGGCGGTCTTTGGCGCCAAGGGCAGCGGGCGGCCGGAGCAGCGCCGACACGTTCGACGCCGTCATCTTCGAGAGGGAGGGCGACGTCGTCGACATCGAGGTCCCCGCGTCCGCGGGCGGAGGTGCGCGTCTCGTGTTGATCGCGGGACAGGTCTTGGACCAGCCGATCGCGCTGGCGCAACACGGGCTCTTTGTCATGACCAGCAGGGAAGAGGTGCAGCAGGCCGTCGAAGACTTTTACATGCACAAGAACGGGTTTGAGAGAGCGAAGGGTTGGAGGAGCGAACGTTCGAAAAAGAAGGGCATGTACTGATAAGGAATGATTCATGAAGGAGGGTGTGTGAGAAGTAGTTTATACAGTATGAGGGGGGATGGGGGGGGGGTCGGTCAAGGCAGAGCCACTGCGCGGCTGAAGTTGGAAACGAGATGTGCGCAAGGAACCATGATTTGCCGGTTAAACTGTATCATTATGGAAGCGAGAATACTGTTACTTGACGTTTATTCAATATTAGAACCTCCCTGAGGCATTACGTACTGGACAGTCCAGTTGCAAGCACAATACCTAGACTAAGGTAGTGATGGTTATCCCCGGTGTAGCGGGTGTGTAAGTTGATGATGTCCTCTTTGGGTGCTCATTGAGAAAGCAAGACTTTTACGGCACACCACATCTTCTTTGAGTTCAGACTCCACGACGTGTGTTTTTTCTTTTTAGATCTCGTCTCGAGAGTCCTTTGAGTGGGACACTCGCTGCCCCCCCTACTCGTCCCGGACTCGGCAATGACATGTCCTGGTCTGATCTGTACTCTCCTTGAAGCACGTCTTCGTCCGTTTCTCGGCCCTGGGCGCATTGACTTACATGCGATTGAATAAATCAGAATAGTTTGATGCTTCATACGAGCCCCAGTTCAGCCAATCCTGTGCCCACGACCCTTCCCTCCGTGCCTCTCGGGAGAGAAGGGGGTTTTCAGGGTCACCCCGAATCAACCCGTCCAGTCGGATTGCCCAGATCGTTCATCTAGTCAGAACAACAAGGCTCTTCCAATGAACTATCAAGAACCGGAGCGGGGAGAGAAAGGCAAAAAGACGGAAACACACAGAAGCGCGCCGGCGCGGAAGGGGTTTTGACGTCAGTGAAACATGGGTTGACTGCTTGACTGAAAGGCGTCACATGAATGTTTCCTCTCTCTCTCTCTCTCTCTCTTCCGCGGCAAAGAATCTCGGAGTCTGGGATACATATTGAAGCCCGACGTCTGTGTGGATGCGTCTTTCGAGATGCATCACGTACATACGATGCACACGCACTCTCATCTGCACGCAGACTTGTGTGTTTCGTTCGCCATAGCGCAACGGTCTGTGTTGTGATTCCAGACCTCATCAACAAATTTCCCTCTACAGCCTATTGCACATTGTTTAAAGCTCTCTGCCTCTGTTGGCACAAGGTGAAAAGAGCTGCGTCTTTCCCTGTTCACCCCTCCCTTGTATAACAGTTTATACAGCATATCACAATCTCACCACCGTCACGGCCCTGATTCCAGTATGAATTTCGGTGCTGCCCCCTCCCATACACATCCGTCCGCCAACCAGAGGCTCCCCGTCCGTGACGCGAGACGGTCGACGGATTCAAGCTCCCTCAAACGGGGTTGGCCGCTCGGTGGTGGCGACGACGCCGACGACAAGACCGGTGGCCACCATGGCTTCGACGCCCGGCGGAAGAGGTCCGGCAGCCACGGCAGCAGCTCGTCGACACAGCCCAACAACAAGGAGCTCCAACACGTCGACTCGTCCCGTTCCTTCTTCGTCGACGACGACGACGAGGCCCAGGCCCGCGACGGCGTCCTCTACAGAGACGGCCGGCTCATCCTCCAGCCCGCGCCGACCAGGGACCCGCGCGACCCCCTCAACCTGCCGCTGCCTCGCAAGATCCTGGCGTGCGTCTGCCTGTGCTGCTTCGGCGCGCTGGCCGCCGCCGCCGAGCTGATCCTCGGCGCCATGCTGCCCGTCTTCGCCCTCGAGTACTCCGGCCTCGACCCCAAGATCCTCAAGCCGCTGACCTCGAGCGGCGGCCTCCCCGCCGGCAGCGACCCCCTGAGGATCCTCTCCAACCTGCCGGGCGCACCGCCCATCTTGTACATCTACCTGCTGGCCTCGCTCCCCGTGCTCGTCATCGGCCTGGCCAACCTCGTCCTCGTGCCCATGGCCATCTCCGTCGGCCGCCGCCCCGTCGTCCTCGCCACGGGCCTCGTCGCCGTCGCCGGCTGCGTCTGGGCCGGGAGCAGCCGGTCCCTCGCGTCCCACCTGCTGGCCCGCTGCGTCCAGGCCGTCGGCGCCGGCACCGTCGAGAGCCTGATCCCCTTCATCCTGCAGGACATGATCTTCGTCCACCGGCGCAACTCGTGGATCTCGGGCATCTTCGCCGCCCAGGGCCTCATCATCATCATCCTCGGCATCGCCGCCCCCTACATCATCATCGACCTGAGCTGGCGCTACATGTACTACATCACGACCGCCGGCGCCGCCTTCTTCCTCGTCGGCGTCTACTTCTTCATGCCGGAGACCAGGTGGCAACGCACTCGTGCCGAGATGAGTAAGTCATCTTTTATCCCACCCCAGGTCCCAGCATTGAGTCTTTTTTCTTTTTGATCGGTAGTACATATCCCTGACTGACACCACACGTTGTAGACGGCGTCCCTCGCAATGAGGTCGGCCAGCAGTACGCCCCGAGAACGTTGCGGTACAACCTGGCTCTATTCCACGGCAATATGGAATGGCGAAAGGGCTGGAACGCTTTCGTCGACACGCTCCGCACCTTCTTCTACCCGCAGATCTTCTTCATCACCATGCTTAACAGCGTCATGATCGCCTGCGCCTTCGCCGCCGGGTACACCGTTGCTCCGGCCCTCCTGACGGCACCTTGGTCGTAAGTGAATCCATCCCCCCCGTAGTGCCAGAGTTGGTTGGCTCTTTGCCTGACTTGCGACTTTCTAGATGGAACTTCAACTTGCTCGGCCTCTGCCTGCTGCCAGTTCTCATCGCCGCCATCGCCGTCGTTCTCGTCACCGGGAACGCCGCCGACTGGATGGCGAACCGCATCGCCAAGAAGCGCGGCGTCCGCGTCCCGGAGAACCAGCTGGTCAACCTGATCATCCCAACCATCGCCGGCCTCGCCGGCTCCGTCATATTCGGTCTGGCCGGCTCGGACCAGGACAAGTACTCCTACTTCACGTTCCTCGCCGGTCTCGGGCTGATGGCGTTCGGGTTCCTGGGCGCCAACTCCATCGGCGCCGTCTACGTGCTGGAGTGCTACCCTCATCTTGCGGGCCCGGCCCTGGTGAACATCGCCTCATTCCGGTGCCTCCTGGCGTTTGCGCTGTCGTTCAAGATCTCGGACTGGGTTATGGAGATGGGATACTTCAACGCCATGATGATATACACTGGGCTCATTGCCGCTTTTGCTGTCTCTATCCCGGTGGTATACCATTATGGGCCAGCCTGGAGAAAGAGGTGGCCTGCCGACAACTTCGGAGATCATATGTAATTCGCGTTTTGCTGATGGAGGAGGGGGGTTATGCTGTTTTTGAAAGCTCTCGGCTTTGTTCGTTGGGTGGCCAGCAATGTTTTCAGTGACACAACAACTACGGTTGGGAACATGGTTAAGAATGAGTTGCTCCTTTAAGGAAACAAGCTACATTCGTTTAATCCAGAGAATCCTGTTTTTATATATACACAAAAAGCCCACTTCTAGCCTATACCGATAGGTGCTTATATCTCTAGACTCGTTGAGGGAGATTCTCTGCACACGCAAGAAGCTCGATCACGGCAGAAGCCGTTCTGTAGAAAACGGACCGCGGCGATACTCTCGAGATTCTTACAAATCAGGGAGAAAATGACGCTAACCAGGGACCGGTGGTCTAAGCATTGCTACAGTTATTACTCCATGGGCCATCATCATAAACATTGAGCCAAATCTGCAATAGATCCGTCTCATCCGCCCCATAAGCTCTACATCCCCTTCATAAACTCCTGCAGCGTGATAGGCTTCCTGACAGCATTATTCATACCTTCGTGGTACGTGACCCAAACCTTGTTGTCGCTCTTTTCGTGCTCGTGCCCCTTTCTCCTCTTCGCGTTGCCGTCCACCTCACCGAGCGGCCGCGCCGGGATGATGCGTCCGAAAAAGTCCCTCTTGATGCTCGCCTCGAGTATCCTCGCCTGCTCCTTGAGTACGTTCTTCTTGTTATCGTGCACGGGAATCTCCTCGAGTCCCATGGGACCGCCGGCCGTGAACCGCGCCTGGCGCGCCGCGGCCTCGCGCAGCGTGATGGTCTTTTGCAACTCCTGGTCCAGCACCTGCCGCACGGCGTAGCGCGTCGGGGCCTGGCTGGAGAGCACCAGGTTGCCTGCCGTCTCATACACCGCAAGGGCGTCAAGGTCCCTGTCCTGATATTAGCTCAAGTGACGAGCGCGGTTGGGAGTCAGCTTACGGTTCCATCCGGTACACCCACTGCGGCCCCCTATTCACCAACGAATCTGTCTCGATCTTGCCCTTTTGCATGACAATGCCGACCTCCGCCATGACTTCGGCCGCCCGCTTGACCATGGCCTTCTCCGTCTCCTTTCGCACGCTGGCCGTACTGATGCCGCTGCCGCCAATAACAACGGGCTTCACGTCCGGCGACACCATGCGCACCAAGTACGGCATGAACTCCGTGGAGATATCCTCAGCGCTCCGGAACGACCGTCCCAGCGTGGGAGTGAGCTGTGCTTGGATGGCCTGGAGCATGGCCTTGTTTTGCTTCAGCGCTTCGTGGGCAGCAAAATCGGCTCGAGGTCCAGAGAATGGCACTGGTGGCTCGTCATCCTCCTCTCCGCCGCCCCATTTCTTGTCGTATCCCATCGCGACCTGATGATGTCGACGGGACGAGGCGAACAGGCTGTGACAGGCCAGGATCGGCTGGCTAAGGTAGGGCGCCAACTCCCACTCCTGGCTTCCAAAGGTGCGTGATGAACAGGTATCCAAAAAGTTCATCCAGTCGTACGCGGCGTTTGGCTTGGACAGAAAAGAGTCGTCGTTGAACTCCCTATTGGGATACTCCAGAAATATGTCGGTCATGATCCGGTCGACCTCTCCGCTGGTGTCGATCATGTGCCGCAACCGCTCCATCGCATTCTTCTTGTGATACTCTGCAAAGCCTAGTTGGCTCTTGGGCTGCTCGTGCTTATGCTTGAAGTTTTGAGAGTTGTCCAATGCTTGCTTCGGGAACCCGCCGCCTTCTTGGAAAATACGCGTAACGATGTCTTTGGCGCTGCCTCGTCCGAGCCCCCTCCCCCCTCCGGCGCCGTTGGTTAGGTCGTGGAGCACATTCTGTTCGAGCCACTGCCTCGTCAAGCGGTCGTTGAATCCAGCAGCGGCCCTAAAACGACCTGCGACCCACTCGCCAACAACCATCACTCCTCGAAGATCACCTTCCGTTCCGCTTTCGGCGCCGCGCTTTGCGTCGATGCCACTGGTGATGCCCCAGGCAGCCTCGCAGATCTTACGCGCGGCATCCTTCTCACAGGGAATGCCTTCCTTGTCAAGCACAGTCTTGAGCCGCGTGACGACAGCATCGATGCCCGGCTTCCCGACGTGGATGACTTCCGCCATGCCTGATTGCCGCAGCGGTCTGAGAGAAGGGTGGTAAACGTCGTTGCAGATGAGAATGAGCGGCCGCATCAACCGGAAGTCGTCCCCCTTTTTCTTCTTCCGGTTTGCGGCGTTGGAGGCACCGGCACTGTTTTTCTGGTCAAGGAGCACGAGGTCGATCAGGGCCCTGACGAAGCCACCTTCTCCAGAAGAACCGGAACCGCCGACGACTCCGTCGACTTCATCGACTATTACGCAGGCTGGTTTCGCGACCTTTTGCAGTGTTTCCCCGTCCTTTGCTTTTACGTTCTCGACAGTCTTGACGCTCTCGGTTCCCAGGGAGGTTCGTATGCGGCTTTTGACCACGTCTCGGCTTCGGTCGTCGCTGGCATTGATTTCCATCACATCGTACCCTGCCTGTCTGGCACAGACATGCGCCAAAGTAGTCTTTCCGAGACCCGGTGGTCCCGTCAACATCAAAATCTTCTTGTGCGGCTTCTCTTCCTCTTGGACCTGTTTCGCGCCGGGCCTTCGCACAATGGGCGCTTTCTTCGCGACACCGGGGAACACGATCGGGTCCCAGCGCTTCAGCCAGCGGAGAACCATCCGATTCGTGCCGTCATCGCCGCAAAGATCCAGGAAGTTCTTGGCCCTGTACTTTTCGGTCCACAGCAGTGTCTTCTTTTGCGGTTTGCCAGTGATCGGCGGTTCCACCGAGCGGACTGGTACATCACTCTCCTTTTGCTGCGGCCGGCGTGACTCGGATGCTTCCTGTTTCGCAGCATCAATGAGCTCGTTGATGTCTATGCCGTAGTATGCGCGTTTCGCCTTTCCCTCCTTCGTCTTAGAGCGCGCAGCGATGATGCTCTCGTAAGACCTGTTCGTTGTCGGCTTCCGTTGCCTGATGGTGGTGGACGTCCCGGCGCACGTCGTAAGTTTGAAGGTTCTGGAGGGCCTGAGAAAGGATGGCGTTGAGCTGAGAAGAGTCGAAGCAAGACTCGACGGTCTTTCGGTGGGTGTGGTCTGTGCAGGTTCGGCAGTGACACGATCGTTCGGCTTTTGAGGCGCTGGTACTACCGGCTCCAGAATGTCTTCGTCAGGGAGGGTCGTCAGAGGCGCTGTACGCTGCAAGCGAGCGGTGAAATCTACCAGCTGCTTCTTGAGCGGAGGTTGTTGCGCGTTATCGTCGTCGGAGTCGGAGTCATCGTCGAGGAGGAACCCGCTGTTGACCTTCGGTTTGGGTTTTGTAGGCTCGGCCGCCGCGGGCCTCGTGCGTTTCGCGGCCGATGGTGAGGAACTGGCGGGGAACGTAATGGGCGATGAAGCGCTCGGCATCTTGACCGATCAGCTGGATGTACTGAGAGATATGCCCGATTAGTGTGAAGTTTGCCGTAACGAAGCCGCAGTGACGACTATTGTGATGCGGTACACGTGTGTGTGTCGCTATGGTGACATTAAATCTTTGGGCGGGATGAGACGCGACTGGACGCGATGCAAGACGGGCTCGGAGACGCGTTAATGGAAAGTGGGGCGCTTTCCAGCACAGTGCCAATTGTATCATTGAGGGACTCTGATACGGTCTCGATGACGTGAGGCATGATAGGATCGCGCCTCGCTTCATTTTGCGAATTAAGATGAAGAGGGGGGCCACAATGAAGCATTTTTGACTGATTGAAAATGGCTCACCGAATCTTTAGTTTTTAGACTTGTTTATTGAATTATTTATGTATTGAATACCTGCAGCTACGGCCGGCCCTCACGGTGTCCTAACTGTCAGATTTGCTGACTGCTAGAGATGTCTACCTAGGTAGTAAACCTTCATCGTAGACGTGCGTATATAGCCAAGTATAGACAGAATGCATGATGCTTCCTCTACTCCAGTGTTGCCTACCTTTCGCCGATAGCGCCCATCTCTTCCAGCAAGGCCCGATATGACTTCGCCTCCTCGACCATCTCCTCCATAGTCCTCGCCTTCCTCATCGCATCCTCGATCCTCGCAAACTGCCCTCCAGTCTCGGGCCGCTTCCCCAGCTCCCTGTCCCACAGCGCACCGCCCACGTTCCCCTCCTCGCCGGCCATCTGCTCGTAGATCTCGTCCCTCGGCCCGGGCCCGTCTTTGCCCGTCTCGCCGGGGATGCGCGGAATGATGTGGACGTGGACGTGCGACACCGTCTGCCCCGCGTCCGCACCGTCCTGTACGGCGATGTTGAAGGAGCCGGCCTCCGGCGTCGCCGGCGCCGACGACGACGACGATGATGAAGGGAAGTAGCGGCGGGCCAGCATCTTCTGCACCAGCTGCGTCGTGGTGAAGAGGTCAGTCACCTCGGCCGGAGGGAGGTCCGTCAGCCGCTTATGAGGCTTCAGGGGGCAAATGAGGACGTGGCCCGGGAGGAGAGGCTTGAGGTTGACCAGGGCGAAGGAGTGGGCCGTTTTAAAGAAGACCTGGTTCGTGTTAGTCCACGTCTGCGACCAGAGTCCAAGGAGGCGTTCAGACGAGCAGAATATGCGCCGCCTCAATGGGCCATTCGTATACCAACGCCGCCATGAACATAGCAAAAATCGAGTCCTCAGTCATCGTAACTAGGTCAATGCCCCCGTGACGATGACTTGGACCGAAGCGAGATGCAACGAACCTGGCTGGTGACCTCGAAGGGCCCAAGGTGAATCTTATCCTGAGAGCTCATGGTTCGTCGGAAATCAATGGCGTGAGCTCGAGGTAGGGGAATTCTTCTGGATACTGTCCGTGTGCTAAGCATCATCCGCAGTCAACCTTTATATGTGTTGTGAAGGTGGTGTAAGTACTCCGTAAATCAGACCTGTTGATCCCAAACATCCCGGCGGTTAGGTGGAGCGAGCTCTTAAATTGTTAGTGCACTGGAACGAATACAGTGGCGTCATCATCATGGCCAGTTGAGAGTTCGATCGGTGCTTCACTCGCAGTAATTGGCAGCCATGAAAAAGTGTGTACAGTCTTGACGATATATGAACACAATGGTGTAAAACATGGCAGATTTCAGGTGGTGCATTGATTAGGGAGTTGTACGAATTTTTGATTCCCGCCATTCCCAAGTCCTGTAAATAGACCCTAAATAGACCCACGATTCCTTTTAATGGTGCATAATTACACGCCGCTATGAGAGGCAACTGTGAGCATTTACTGCGCCAGAGTTTTCTCGTGCGCTGCTGAAATTCTGGTCTGCTGTCCGGCAAAGAACTTCTTCGACTCCAAGCACCGCTCGCTCTTGCAACCAGGGCAGCGGAGCTCCATCTGCGGCGAGCAGGCAACGCCACTGTTGAGGTGAGCCTTGGCAATGTCGGCGAGAGCCCGGATGAAGACCGGGCTTCCATTCAAGCTCTCAACTCGCTTGACCGTCTCGGGGGACCCAGAGTCTCCAATGACCTCAAGATCCAACTCGTACAGAGTCTCGATGTGGTCTGACGTGAATGCGATGGGGATCAGCACAAGATCCTTCTGACCCTTGTGAATATAATTCTCCACCGAGTCGGAGGTCTGCGGCCCAAGCCAGGCAGACGGGCCGACCTGAGACTGCCAGCAAAGGCGGTAAGGGTTCGAGAACTTGAGGCGCTGCATAACGGCATAGACGGTCGCGGCAACCTCGGCCGGATAAGGATCGCCTCGGTTGACCACCGACATGGGCAAGCTGTGGGCGGAGAACAGCAATACGACATCCTTGCGCCTCTCCTCGGGGTACTCGAGCAGCTTCGCCTCAATGTTTTGCGCAAACGCCTCGACCAGACCGGAGTGGACTGGCCAGCGGTCAATGACGCTCCACGAGATGGTGCCGTCACCCGGGATCGTCTCTCCAGCCGCCTTGCCTTCTAGCCGTTGCCGCCACTTCCACAGCTCGTTAATGCTGCTTCCCGTTGTTGAGCACGAGTACTGGGGGTATTGTGTGAATGCGACAGCTCTTCCGCCCTTTCCGTTCCCAAAGCCATCTGCCAGCAGTTGGTTGTACATTTCCTCGGTCAACGGGTCTGCGTAGCGGAAGGCGGTATACGGCTTGTGAGGCGCAGTCTCGGGGGAGATTTCGTCCAGGATCTTGCACATCTCGGCGTTCTGGTACTCGGACCATTTGCGAATGGGTGAGCCGCCACCTATTTCGGCGTATTGTTTCTCGATCTTGGGCGTTCTCCGCTTGGAAATGAGAGGGCCGAGATAATTCTGGAAGCGTCCGAGGGGAATCAAATCACCGTCTGCCTGGGAACTGTTAGCATCCCACTGAGCCCAGCAATCGGGGGGGAACAGCGTACAAAGAGCCGGCTCAGGAAGTCGCCGACTTCTTTCGTTGTCGAGGGGCCGCCCATGTTCATGAAAACCATGGCTGTTGGGCCCTTGGAGCCGACGGAGTTTTGCGTAACAGGTGGGACGGTTGCCATAGACCTCAATTGAGGCGAAGCCAGGGCAAGGGGCGAAGAGGCATGGTGTGTTGAGGTTGTCGCCCTGGACAAGCTCCGGGAGAGCCGTCCTGTTGAGTACCTCAGGGCCATTGAGTTTGCGTTGTAGTGGTAGGTTGGATGGTACACAATACACAGACAGCTCTGCTGAAGAATAGCAAGGTGTATATGCTCAAATGCTCGACTGGTTCGAGAAAATCGCACTTGTGGTAAAGCGCGAATCCCGGTGATGCGTGTTCGATGGCGGACAACTTTGTGGAATTCGGGCTTCGATGACGAAGGAAATCCCGATCTGGAGACGTGAGCCCACCGAACACCGAGCAGGACCCTTGCATGGCCGAGCTGATAGAGGGCGACCTCAGCACACCCCTGCTTTTGCTTCTAAACCAGCTGCCGCCTGGGTTTCCTATTAACTCCAACAGCTTTGGCCAATCAGCACTTGCGTAATCAACAGACGATGGTCACGTGGTCGCGCGCCGCGAGCTTAGGTGGAGCACCCGCCCCTGGTACGCTCGATACCGCGGAGCTCCCCCTGGTCTTGGCGCGTTGGTGCCTGGAGACGAAACCCCCGAAGGTGACATACACTATCTCGTCGCTGCCAGATCATCCGCAAACCAAACCACCTTCACACTCAGACTCCTGAACAACTTTCGGAGAATGGCTGATCGTGGACACTTCAAAAAAGAAGGGGAGGAGGAAGAAGATGCTGAGGAGGAGCTTGACGAGACCGTGGGCGTCCCTATCCGCAGCGCTTGACTTATAACTGACGCATTACAGGACTACAAGGCACAAAAAGATGCCGTTCTGTTTGCCATCGATGTTAGCTCATCCATGCTGCAGCGCCCCCCGGCGTCGGGCTCCAAGAAGGCGGATAAGGACAGCGCCGTCGAGGCGGCCTTGAAATGCGCCTACCACCTCATGCAGCAGCGCATCATCTCGAACCCTCGGGACATGATGGGCATCCTTTTTTTCGGCACTGAGAAGTCCAAGTTCCAAGAGGAAAGTGGTCGTTCTGGTCTGGGGTATCCGCATTGCTACCTGTTCACCGATCTCGACATTCCTGCCGCAGAGGACGTCAAGGCGCTCAAGACGCTAGTCGGCGCCGACGGAGAAGAAGGCGAGGATGAAGATGAGGTCCTGGTTCCGGCGGAGGAGGAAGTCCAGATGGCCAACGTCTTCTTTTGCGCGAATCAGATCTTCACGACTAAGGCGGCGAATTTTGGCAGCAGGCGCCTGTTCATCATTACAGACAATGACAACCCTCATGGCAATAACAAGGACGCCAAATCGGCAGCCACCGTTCGAGCCAAGGATCTCTACGATCTCGGCGTTGTCATTGAACTATTTCCCATCACGAGAGAAGACAAGAAATTCAACCTCGGCAAATTCTATGACGTAAGTACTGCAGAATCGCTTGAGAATTCTAAGCTGATTCGCATAGGACATCATCTATCGAGACCAAACCGCCGAGGCCCTCTCCGAGGTGCGTAGCTCGAAGTCAGGGGACGGCCTCACCCTTCTCAATTCCCTGATATCCAACATCAACTCCAAGGAAACCACCAAACGTGCCTTGTTCTCAAACCTCCCCTTCGAGATCGCCCCAGGCCTGAGGATATCGGTCAAGGGCTACAACGTCATTCACCGCCAGACGCCAGCCAGAACGTCGTACATCTACTTGGACGGCGAGAAGCCTCAGCTAGCTATTGGCGAGACGACTCGGATAGCCGAGGATAGTGCCCGCACGGTAGAGAAGACCGAGTTCAAGAAGGCTTACAAGTTTGGCGGCGAATACGTCCACTTCGCCCCGGAGGAGCAGAAGTCTCTCAAGGACTTTGGCACCCCCATCATCCGCATCATCGGCTTCAAGCCGCGCTCCATGCTCCCCTTCTGGGCCTGCGTTAAAAAGTCCACCTTTATCTTTCCCTCGGAGGAGGATTACGTCGGTTCGACCCGCGTATTCAGCGCGCTGTGGCAGAAGCTTCTCAAGGACAAAAAGGTCGGCATTGCCTGGGCCATCACCCGCGCCAATGCGAGTCCAATCCTCGTCGCCATCATTCCCTCCCACGAAAAGTCAGAAGATGACTCAGGAACCCCTTATCTCCCCGCCGGTCTTTGGCTTTATCCGCTGCCCTTTGCCGACGACCTCCGCGAGGGTCCTGAGCCGCCCAGCAACCTCGTCGTCAGCTCCAACGAGCTCATCGACCGCATGCGCGTCATCGTCCAGCAGTTGCAGTTACCAAAGGCCATGTTCAACCCCAAGAAGTACCCCAACCCCTCACTGCAGTGGCACTACAAGATCCTCCAGGTCTTGGCCCTCGAGGAGGAGTACCCGGAGAAGGCCGAAGACCTCACGGAGCCAAAGTACAAAGCCATCAGCAAGCGCGCAGGCGGGTACTTGGATGAGTGGGCAGAGGTCCTGCAGGCCGAAACCAAGAACGCGCTGGCAAAGGCTGCCATTAAGCGTGATATGGACGACGACGACGACGACGAGAGGCCTGCCAAGAGGGTCAAGGCGGCGCCGAGGAGCGCGAAGGTGTCCGGGCAGGGACTGACCACGGCGCAGCTCAAGGCAGCCATCGATGGCGGCGGCTTGAGCAAGATGTTGGTGGCGGATCTGAAGGATATCCTGGCTGCGAGAGGACAGAGCACGACGGGGAAGAAAACCGACCTCATCGAGAGGGTCGAGCAATGGGTTGAAGACAACGCCTGAGATTGTTTGGAATGATTGACTCTGTAACGACTGTACGATACCACTTGCGAGCAGCCTATTGAGCAATGCCAACTATTCTGGCAACTGCATTCATGCACCTATTATTTTTTTGCTCGGCAACTTACTCGCTGGTCATCTTATCTCATCAATTAGGCCCCCTTCTGTGCCGGAGAAGCTAGCGTACATAAGGATCACAGTTGTTCACCATGTGACTTCGACTGTTCCTATCTCTCTCTCGCTCTCAGATTCCGTCCCTCCAACGGCCGAGTCCCTACCCTGAGGCATCTAACGTTTGGAATCATCCACAGCCCCTCGGATCCCGAGACAGTAAAGAAGTAAATGAAGAGAAAGAGAGATAAAACCGGCGGATGGGTGGCTCATCAAGTGCACCATCAATACCCAGTCAAGGCGATCAGGACAGCATTATTATTATCATTGAGCAACTAACTCATCTTCTTCCTTCTTCCGTACTACTGCCCGAATACGCTATCGCTCTAGCTATCAGACAGCACCCGAACCGAGGGCCACTTTGGAACACCGACAGGGCAGGCCTCCGGGCCGCTCGTTGTATCCTTGATGATGTCGGCTGCCTGTCAATAGTGTTAGCAAACTTCTTGGCCACCCATAATCAACATCCGACGAGGACATACCTTTTCAGCCACCGCATAAACCGCAGCCTGGATATGCGCACCCGGGATCAAGGGCATGACCCCCGCGTCGACGACCCGCAGGTTACACGTCCCGTACACCGTCAGCCCCGCGTCCACGACGCCGCCCAACTCCCGCGGCATCATGCTCGTGGTCCCGCTGGGGTGGTACTCGGTGCCGACGAGCGGCTTGAGCTCCGTCATCAGCTTCCCCTCGTCGTCCCCCGCGAACCGCGCGTCAGTGACGGGAAGCGGCGGCCTCATCGCCTCGGTCTGCATGAGTCGCCGCGTCGTCTGCAGGCCGAGCCGGATGATCTTGCAGTCGAACGGGTCAGCGCAATACCGCGGGTCGAGCAGCGGCCCGTCGAAGACGGAAGTGGAGGACGGCCGGACGGTGCCGCGCGACAGGGGCTTCTGCGCGGCGACGGAGACCTGGCCCCAGGAGGTGGTGAGGAGCTCGTAAGCGCCGACGTCGGCGCGGGCGAGGTGGGATAAGACTAGGCGCTTCTGCGCGGCGTAGCCGGCTTTCACTGTCGGCGGGGTGTCGAGGGGGATGAATTCGAAGGAGGACTGGCTTGTGCTGTTTTGGAGGGCCTCGCCTTCGTCTCCGTGCCAAAGCAGGCTTGGGAAGGCGACGGTGTTGACCAAGGGCGCCGTCAAGGGGCCTGAGAAAGTGAGCTGCTTGTTCCTCTGTCTTTCCTTGTTTCACAATTCGTACGTACCAGAATGGTTGGTAAGGAAAGTGTTAAGAGCGGCTCCGAAAGCGTCGCCCGTGAGGTCACGAGAGGTGAAAAGGGATGAGTTCGAGTCTGGGCGCCAGGGGTTAGCTGAACGTCTTGTGCTTCCAAGAACGTAGTTTTATGCTCACAATCAAATGGGAAGTGGGCCATAGGATGATCCTGAAAGTTGTTTCCGACGCCGGGCAGGTCGATCTGCACGGGGATGTTCAGGGATTCCAGTACTTGTCTGGGACCGATGCCGGAGACTTGAAGCAGCGTCGGCGACTGGATGCCGCCGGCGGCGAGAATGACCTCCCTGTTACTCGTCACCGTCTTGTTGATCCCGGAGGGTCCTGATGAGAACTATGAGACCGTAGCAGTCTTGTCAGCAGCCTAGTTGAGAAACCGAGATGCTTAGGATGTTGGCTCACATCAACTCCGATGATACGGCGCCGGTCGCCCTCGGCCAACGAGCCAGGTAAGCCCACAATCAGTCGCGTAGCGGTCTGACCGGTTACGACGTGCAAGTTCGAGCGGGAGATGGCCGAGTCAAAATATCCAGTTCGCGCATCAGAGCGAGTCTGGTTGGTAGGAGACATGCTTGACGGGACGATCATAGCGCCCGTCAGGTCACCCGTGTTAAGGTCGCCTGACAGATGGAGACCGATCTCCGAAAACCCTTGGAGAACATGATCTGCGATGGTCAGTTCGAGAGTTCAGATTGTAAGGGAGTGGACAGATAGGCTACTGACCGGATGAGTCGTAGAAGTGACGCGGGTAGGCAACATTAATCGGCCCTTGGGTTCCATGAAACGACATGTCCGGGTGAATGTTGAGGCGGTTTCGCAGATTCTCGTCCACATTGACGGTATAGTTCTCGACCTTTATCATGGCTCATTAACAACCCTCATCTTAGTCATTCGCGAGGGCGCGCTGTTTACCTTTTTGAAGTAGGGAAGAAGACCTTTCCATCCCCAGCCCGGATTACCCAGTTCTTCCCAGGCGTCGAAGTCGGCAGCCGCGCCTCTGGTCCAGCACATTCCATTGACCACTGAGCCACCGCCAATGCCTTTGCCTTGATTGATACTGCGCGTCTTGCCATCGAGAAAGTTCTGAGGGGCAGTCACCACGCTCTGGCCATAGGGCGAAGGATGCGGGAGGCCGATGTAGCCGGGGGCCACAATATTGCTCTCACGCCCGTCACTAGAGGACTCAGTCATAGGCCTCGAAGATTGGAAAGATCTTTGGATGGCCAACTTACAGTTCACCCGACTCGATTACGAGGACGGTCCCTGTATACAGTTAGCAAGGCCCAGAATGAGACGTCGAAAGAGGGGGTCGGTACTGTTCGAGTCTTCGCTCAGTCGGTTCGCCACGACCAGTCCTGAGATGCCGCCTCCGACCACAACATAATCATACTCGGCAAGTAGGAAGTTGTCGATAGTCTGGCTGGTGATGTGGAGGGCGTTCGAGAAAGGGAGGAGCACGAGGGAAACGAAACAAAAGAAAACCAACGTGGAATCCATGTCAAAGAAAGTCGCCAAAGAAAGTGCGTTTGCATGAAACAAAAGAACCCTTTCCCAAGGGCGTATATAGAAGAGTGAAGGGAAGAAAAACCTAATGGGTGAATAAGGGCGAGGGTTGCGGCGAGTGAGCCGGTGGGGTCACGACAAAGCTGCTGAGTTGATAGAAAGTAAAGTGAGAGAACCGGACGAGGGAAGAGCCTACAGCTCACCTGCGCGTATGTTATTGCACAGATCTGCTTCCAATTTCATCTTAAGCCCAACGGTGTCTTGACCGGTTCCTCCTAAGTCAGGACACGCTAGATGCTTCTTTCAAGAGGAGTGGTGTGAGATGATATCAGAGGGGAGGTTTGGCGACACACCAGGCTGGAATATCGTTTTCACATCCATAGCAACATGTTTCGAAACTAATCATCCAAAGTGACGAGCCTAATTCCGGCATCACACCATTCCCGCGTGGTTGAGAGTCTTCTACTTCGGTCCTGGATGAGAACTGGGAACCGGCAAGGTTTCACTGTCCGATTACTTGCAGAACTGACAAAGTATCTTGCTAGCGTTCAACGTTGCTACGGTGGTAAAAGAGTGTTGCGACAGAACCGGAGGTTCTTGTGGTTTTGATCCCTCATGGACTTCTGTCCCGGAATAGATCATAGATACAGGGGTGCCGTTGCAAGGCAAAGCTGACCCTCCTGGCAAGCATCCGCTTGGACCACACACAGTTGGCCCCTGTGAGAGGAATCGTTCGAAGGTACCTAGGTAATATTGATAAAGTGTAACTCTGCTGTTAGCAATGCCATCCAACCGGATCGGTAATCCCCCGCCTTCAGCATGTCTAAACTGAATGCAACCCGGCGGGCGACCTTGGAGACAGTTGCCAAGAGACCTTCAGCGATTACCGAAACCGCATGATCCGAGGGGATTTCAGCAATTCTGTTGAAAAAGTCGTGTTGGCGACACGAAGTCAAATAGGACAAGACTGAGTCCAGAGGTCGGAACCCGAGGCAAGGTAAAGTAAGGTACCTATGGAAGAAAGAGGCACAAAGTGACACCTTCCCTGTCAAACGCAGATGCCTACCGACCTGCCTACCTTACCTTACCTAGGTAGGTAGGGATGGAACGTAGACCCACACCGGTCTCTTCAGCCAATGGTGTGGCATCTTACGTAATACGACCTCTCCTCCTCCTCCTCCTCCTCCTCCTCCTCTTCCTCTTCCACCTCCCTGTCGTCATCCCGTGACGCGATAGCTGTTTCCATCAACTTCACCTCGGCTTGCGATGATCGCATTGCACAATGAATGTGAACACACTGGGACGAGCCTTTGTACGCCGACATGAGCTCTTCCGCCGTAATCCGGCCATGGGAAACTCTTGTCGCGCACTCCACCTCGCGCCCCCGTTCCTCCTCGAGGACTACATGCCTAGGTACATGACATTGTCCTCCATCGATGAATCCAAGAAGCGATCCAAGGCCTACGCTCATCTTTCCAACTGCAATCTATGTCCGCGACTATGCGGGGTCAACCGCTTTGAAAAGACTGGAATGTGCCTGGTTGGCGACAACACGAAGGTCAATGTGATTGCGCCGCATTTCGGTGAAGGTCTGAAGCATCCTCCCCCCCTTCATCGTGTCCAACCACACAGCATTCCATCTCGGAATTCCTGCAGGGGCGGCCACACTGACCAAGACCCCAGAACCGTGCATCCAGGGACACAATGGCAGCGGCGCCGTATTCTTCTCGGGCTGCAACCTCCGCTGCGTCTTCTGCCAGAACCATGATATCGCCCATCAGCGCAACGGCCAGGACTTGACGCCTCAGGAGCTGGGCGAATGGTATATCAAGCTGCAGCAAGTCGGCCGCGTCCATAACATCAATCTCATCACCCCGGAACACGTTGTTCCCCAGGTGGTGCTCAGTATCTTACGTGCGAAGGAGCTAGGCCTAAGGGTTCCAATCATCTACAACACTTCCAGCTTTGACTCGCTGGCGTCCCTTGAACTTCTCGATGGCTTGGTGGATATTTACCTCCCCGACTTCAAGGTATGGGAGGCGGCCACTTCCAAGCGCCTTCTGAAGGCGGATGACTATGCAGCCACCGCACGCGAGAGCATCAAGGCGATGCACAAACAGGTCGGCGACCTGTGCTTTACCGGGGATGGCATCGCCAAAAAGGGCCTTCTTGTGCGGCACCTGGTAATGCCCGGAAAAGAAGCAGAGGGCCAACGAATCATGCAGTTCCTGGCTGAGGAGGTCTCCAGGGACTGCTTCGTCAACATCATGGAGCAATACCATCCGGATGCTCATGTCGGCAAGCCCAAGAGGCGCACAAAGGACGACACCGAAGACCAGGGCGCGGTGCGGTACAACGAGATCAATAGGGCAGTGTCAGGAGACGAGGTTTCGTCGGTGCGTAGGGCCGCAGAGACAGCTGGTCTGTGGCGCTTCTGCGATCCTCCCAGACACGACGGCTTTAACATATGAGATAATGTCCCTTGCGTTAGCATCCAGCCGTGGTATACCTCTGCATCTGGGACGGGAGTGGTTTGCCAAGTTGGTGGAACACCCCTAGACGCTACGGTCAGCGGAGCCTCCCAAGCAAGGGACTCGCTCGGATTGTACTGGCTATACGACCAAAGTGCATAGCAACTGCAGGTATGGTTACGGTTGGCGATTCGAGTTTATTATATGCCATGCCGTTCTATCATGGCACAATTATCGGGTTGGTGTTCAGGCTCAGAAGTACGATTCAGCAACTCCATACTCCTCCGAGAGTTATCGAGCTGGTGGGAGACGAATGTGCCGTCTCACCATGCAAACCCAAGAGGAGAAGTAGGACACCGCGGATGTCTTTCCAGCTTGCCCCATTCAAGGCGAACCTCTCATTGTCTAAGAGGCACCGACCATCTTGGAGCTCCGGCTGCCATGCCAGTTCTTTTGCTCCCCCTGTCGGGCGCCTTCTCTTTCTGGAGCATACCAGGCTAAAATCGGATTGCCCTTGATCGCTGCATCTTTATTTGATCGTGTTTGATCAAAGCTTTTCGGTCTTACATGTGTAGAAGCTACAGCAAAGCAACCTCGGAGTTTTACAATCCTCGTATCCAGATCCTGCCGGTGAGGGATACAGTGGAGGTTCGATCGAGCCTGCGGCCTCTGTATGTATATCTGGCTCGCAAGAGCCACCTTTCCCCTTGGGTATCTTGACAATAACAATCCACGATTCCTACTGCTCTTCGCCATGAACAAGTACGTCGAAGCCCCAGTTTTCGTCCCTTCGGCCGCCACCAGGCACGATACGATGAGCACCTCCCCTGAGGGTTCGTCGCCGAACCGTCCTTCGTTTCGATCTTACTACAATGAATCTGACGTTTCCTACCCATTGTTAGCGCCGTTGCCTCTCAGACCGACATTGAGTCTCGGATGCACGAGTCCGAGGAGCAGCATGAGCACAAACACCAAGCAGCAGCAGCAGCAGCAGCCTGGGTGGTCGGCCTTCATGTCTCCAAACTCGTTCGAGCAACTGTACACTGAGAAGGCCTATCTGACGGCTTCACTTGAGACCCAGGGTGATAACGAAGTGAACCTCATGAGGAGGCTATCCATTCTGCAGGCGAAGATCGACAACGGGTTGCCGCCCGACGAGCGACGCCGGTCGCGGAAGAAGACTGCCTTGCTGAAGAGCAAGATCATGGAGACAGCGGCGCAGAAGAAGACCATTCTCCTCAGGCTCGGCGACATCTACGTGGAGCTCCAGAGCCGAGAGACGTGGGTGCAGGTTCAGAGCGAACTCTACGAGCGACAGCGCTCCTGGTGGTCCGCAGACTCGCCTGGTGCCGCCTACGCGACGACGCCCTCGGACACAGCGTCCATGATACCGACGCCATTGGACGCCGCCTCGCCCATGTTCTTCCCCACGGGCTGCCATCCATCCTACGGCACGTGGGAGGTCATGACGCCCTGCTGCGAGTCTCTGATGCAGGCTTCGCAAGATGGGTCGCCGTGCGAGTCTTGGCCAGAGGGCAATGGGGTCGTCTGCAATCGCGCAGATGAGCTGGCAAACCGCGGCCTACGGTTCGAGTACAGACCCCAGACATCGCTTCAGTACGGCAACATGGACGGGAATCACCAGTCTTTCTTCAATGAGATCAGTCCCCGCCGGCCCGACAGGAGAATGAGTCTCCCCTCGTTAAAGTGTTTTTGGCCAGGGTCCGAGAAATCCGGTGGCCCGCAAGTGAACGCAGACGAGCCCCGCAGGTTCTAGAAAAGCGATCAGAGGAACTGGGGAAATAACGATCGATCCAGAGGGTGTGTTCATCTTTCTTCTTCAATATCATGTCCATTGGGTTAGGCTCATGTACGGTAAACCGCTGCAAACGGCGTAGGGAATCTTTTGCTTTTAGTCATGAAACAAACGGTCCTTGGAACTCCTTGCATCACTCTCTTGACTGCTCCTTTTCTTGAATTCGGCCACTGCTCGCAACCTGATGGAGAAGTGACGTGCCGAGGGAGGGGATTGGGATCTTCTTCTCGAACTGTACAGAGAGAAGCCCTACGCAAACTCGCCAAACTGACCGTCGTCAAATCCCAGGTCCTGCGCCGATTTCCTCTTTTCCCGCTTCTGCTCGCGAACGGCGGATGCGCTGGGCGGCGGAGGCAGGAAGCTGCTGCCGCCGCCACTGTTGCTGCTCCTGGGCGCGCTCGGCGGCGGTGGCAGCGAGAAGGCCTGCAACGCGGCGCCCGAAGCCGCAACGCCGGCGCCGGCGCCGTTGGTGTCGGCGTCGGGCCTCGAACGGCGGCCGATCTTGGAGCCGGCAAAGTTGATGGTGATGGTCTCGCCCTCCTTGAGGCTGTAGTCCTTGTTCCGCTCCTCCTCGGCGCGCTTGGTGTTTTCGGCGGCCTGCTTGGCGTGGGTGGCATCGAGCAAGCCCAGGCTCTTCTGGGCCTCCTGCAGGGCGACGCCAAAGTCGAAGGCCTCGCTGCGCTCCTCGAAACCTAGGCCGAGGACGGCGCGACGACCCTGGCCGTCCATGACGCGGACGGCGAAGAAGCGGGACGAGTCCAGGACGGGCTCGACGGCGGAGATGGACGTGTAGGGGGCGGCGGCGAAGAGTTGGCCGTTGGAGGGGTCCTCGAGGACAATGTCGACCTTGATGTGGTTCTCCTTGGTGGCGAGGCCGGCGGGGGCGCCGGGGGCGACGGGGACGACGGCGCTGCCGACGCCGACGGGGACCGGGGCGGCGGCGGCGGGGGTTTCCCAGGCGGTCTCGAGGACGCGGAGGCGGGCGGTGAAGATCTGGCGTTCGGTCCAGCCGGCGGCGGTGTAGCCCTTATTGGAGGTCAGGGGCGGGATGTTGTAGACGTGGGCGCCCGGAGCGATGAAGAGGATACGCTGGATCGCGTCAGCGGGGAGGGGCGCGCCGGTTGTGGGATCGGTCTGCTCCATTGCGAAGGTGCCGCCGTTTATGTCGTGTCGTGTCGTGTCGTGTCTTCGTTTTCGTGGTTGCGGGAAGGGCGAGGAGGTGAGGGGGTGTCAGGTGGACGCAGTAGGGCGTGACGGTGAGCTTCGACGAAGTTGTTGTCGGTGGTGGAAAAGTAGAGGAAGAATCTTCATGGCGAAGGGGATGCTATGAGTGAACTGCTTTTGCTTTGGCCCTTAGATGTTCTGGGCCGCACGCGCGTTACACTGACGGAGCCAGCGAGTACTCCCTTGGCCGGAAGGCCCGGGTAATCTTGTTAAACTCCGTCGTGCTGGGGATAGAGCATTGCA
>PUHP01000273.1:0-26587 GCA_006783085.1 Colletotrichum shisoi
CCCCCCCCCCCCCCTTTCCCCCCTTTGGAGATCTCAGTACGACTACCTGTACTTAGGTAGTGGAGGTAGGTAGCAACAGGGGCAATAGGAAGGAAGACAAGAGCGAAAAGAAAAGAAAAAGCATGGCCAGGGAAAGAGCAGAGGGTCAGTCAGGTCGGGGTCGGGAAAGGAAGAAGGGGGGCAGGGAGGCGAATTCTAAGGCAGGAAAGAAAAGGTAAACCCCCGGAGCGTGTGTCGTGCAGCAGCTGTCATGGCAGGTACCCCGGGACGCTACGCTGGTACCTTTCACCACCCTCGTATCCCGACTTCAGGCAGGTACCTCCCTCAGCCAGGCTGCTCAGGAGGAATAAGGGAAGGAGCAGGGGAAGGGGGGGATACCGAGAGAGGCGGGCAAGAAGAGGAGGTGCGGTCCAGCGTCACTGTCAGCGGTCCGTCCTCCTTTCACCCGTTCCCTCCATCTCCACATTTGGCCAAAAAGCCCCCCCTAGCAACGAAACACCATCCCATTCTCTCATTCTCCTTCTCGAACGACCGTCTCTGCTGTCAGTCCCGGATTTCTGCCATCGACCTCGTCGTTTCACCTTTAAACTTCGCAATCCGGCCTGTGCCGTCCCAGATTCCCACCCGTCCGTTTCGCTCGCTGGAAGCCCGTCCCTTTTTTCCCGCCACGCTCACGCTCACGCCGACGCTCACGCCTTCGTCCTGTCGCCATTCACACGCTGAGCCTTTGCCGAATCCGTCGACACGCCAAATCGCCCGGCTGCTTCGCTTGCTGCTGAACCGTCTCCCGGATTCCCCTACGTCTTCCCTCAACAGCTGCCTCGAGCCATCAAGAACGTCCACGAGCAAAGACCATCGCGAATTCCTCCATCTCTCAATCGCTACATCACAACACAATGGCGTCCAAGGTTCGTCGTCGCCACCTCCCGTTCCCCTTGATTTCTTCTGCCGCCTCGTCGCTCCGTCGCTCCATCGCCCCACCGATCTGTTGCTAACATGTTGCCATCTCGCAGTTTCTGAGGGAGTACAAGTTGGTCGTCGTCGGCGGCGGTGGTGTCGGTAAATCCTGCTTGACCATCCAATTGATTCAGAGCCACTTTGTCGACGAATATGACCCGACGATCGAAGGTGCGTCGTCCCGAACCCCCTTGCTCCACCGTTCGATGCGACGGCTTCGAATCAATCGCATGCTAATGTCGCTCTCACCCATTTCAGATTCCTACCGCAAGCAGTGCGTCATCGACGAGGAGGTCGCTCTACTCGATGTCCTCGACACGGCCGGTCAGGAGGAGTACTCGGCCATGAGGGAGCAGTACATGAGGACGGGAGAGGGCTTCCTGCTGGTTTACTCCATCACTTCGCGACAGAGCTTCGAGGAGATCACCACATTCCAGCAGCAGATTCTGAGAGTAAAGGACAAGGACTACTTCCCCATGGTCGTCGTCGGCAACAAATGCGATCTGGAGAGCGAGAGAGAAGTCACACGACAAGGTATGATTCTGATCCCTGCTGTGCCGCAACGCCGCATGAGGCGGCTCCTTTCGAGGCCCAAGCTCGGTGTGGATTCATTGATGGAATGAAAAGTAGCTGACATCATTCACTCGTGCGCGCTACAGAGGGAGAGGCCCTTGCCAAGTCATTCGGCTGCAAGTTCATCGAGACGTCGGCCAAGTCCCGCATCAACGTCGACAAGGCTTTCTATGATATTGTCCGAGAGATCCGTCGGTACAACCGCGAGATGCAGGGCTACTCTACCGGCAGTGGCGGCGCCTCGGGCATCAACGGCCCCCCGAAGCCCATGGACGTCGAGAACGGCGAGCAAGAGGCAGGCTGCTGCTCCAAGTGCGTACTAATGTGAGCGGTCCTTTTTGAGGAAAGGGAGAGCAGCAGGAGCAGGAGGAGGGGCGGTAGCAACGCTAGCAGCTACAGAGCTGCGGAACAAATACCCTGGGTCTCGACTGGGCCTGGTGTGGGATGTTGGCAGATGCCAAACGCAACCTTTCTCTCCGTCTGGCTTCTTGAGCGGTCCAAGCTGACCCATCACATGTCGATTGGAGAAGAGGTGTCGACATGGAGGGCCAATGATGAAAAACTTGATTGATTTGCATCGGATGGGGAGTCGAGTTCTGACTTGTTGCACGCTTTTGGGAACTCGTTCTTTTCAGGGCAACTTCACGGACACAAACATGGACACAGTCACAACCACAGCATACATGACTGGTATGTGTGGCACTGGGACAAAAGGAGGACCGTTCTTGTCACAGGGCTCTCTGAGGGACCCTCAGTTAAGTGAGTATGCCGTGAGAAGAAAGGGCTGGGCGACATGTTGGTCTGCCATGCCAGCCCACAGAGAGAGAGAGAGCGAGAGAGAGTGTGTGTGTGTTTGTGTTTGTGTGTGTGTGTTTGTGTTTGTGTGTGCTGGCTGCAGGCCCCGGGAAGGGTGGGCTTGAGATTCTTTACTACACAACTTGGGGGGGTTATTTGAGACCAAACATCGGCTTGTCTCTGTCTCTTCTTTATATCAGTACTCCTTTTTTTTTCTCCGCCTTTCCATACTGTAATTTCTTCTTTCTTCCGAGAGACACCGTAAGGTTTTTCTGAGGTCAGAGTCAGTCGTCAAGCCATACAGATTCCCTTTATGTTAATCCAACTAGCAATGTGCATGACTTTCTTTTTCCCTTTTTCCTTTTTTTTTTTTTTTTTTGCATGTGACTTCAACCGTCGAGCCAGGGTCGGGCAATATCCCTTCCTTGTGACTTGAGTAACAGGCCAAGACTGCAAGGACGTTTTGTGCCGAGACGACTTGATGTGTTAGTTGTCATCCGTGGCTAGAATTGGCTACCATCAATCAGCTTAATGTGCTTGGAAGTGTATGTTGATACAAAGAGATGAATAATTTGTGTATAGATGTACCCAGGAAGGTCTTGACTGTTTAACAAACACGCCTACTGCCAAACAAGTATCGATTGTGTAAGACTTTGATTTAGTTGAGAACCGGCTAGTTATTTCTACAGGACCAGCCTGAGCCTCTAATGTTCAGTCATGGATGGCATTGCCACATCATTCTGACCACCTACCTGGTCCTCGACAGGCGAGATGGTAGATGCTGTCACCATTTAACCTGAGAATGTGACCCTGACACATGTAGGAAGGTTGCAGTTAGAGAGAAACCTCTGGATCTCTCAACAAGTTCCTCTTCCCGCCAAGAGACAAGGCCTTCTTCCCCTCCTCTGTAGCCTGGTTTGGCCTGGCCTAGCCCGTTACCTCATGCAGCCAGCCTCCCACTCGGTCTCAACGGCGTCATGTCGCTCGGCCCAGAAACATCCATCTAACAAACCAGTGAACCAACCACTCAAACAGATTACCAAGAGAAAAACGCCAGAATTTCTCCTTTTCTTTTTCCTCTCCTCTTTTTTTTCTTCTTCTTTTCTTTTCATATCCCTTTTCATCTTTTCTTTTTCCTACTCGCGCGAAACCAGCCGCAATGTGCCGTACAAAGGACCAACCCACCCTGCCTCAAAACCTCCTCCTCGTTTCGCCGCCGCCATGTCATCATATAACCGCCCGGTTCCGTCCGACCTCCACCGCTACTCCAACACCTCCTCGTCGACGACGCCGGGCATCGGGTCCCAGTTCTGCTCCCAGAGCGACACGGGCTCGACGCCGTCGAACCATTCGTGCACGCCCGGATGCAGGCCCCGCTCGAAGCTCTCGCAGACGACGCCCTGGCAGTTGAGGCATAGGTAGACGAGCGCGTCGGCGAAGCCGTCCGTCGCGAGCCGGCTCGGCCGCTCCTTGCAGAAGAGGCACGCGTCGGGACCGAAGTTGGTCACGGCCCACTCGGCCACGAACATGGTCTGCACCATCATCGCCGCCGCGAGCCGGTACCGGTGGAACTGGCACAGCCGGCGGCTGAGCAGCTTGGCCGCGCAGAGGCACCCCGTCACCGGCTTTGCCGCACCGGCCCCGGCCCCGCTCCACGACCCGCCGAACTCGGCCCCGGCCTCCTCCGTCACGGCGCACACGGAGCACGCGTAGGCCCGCATGTTGAGGAACTCCCCGCGCGTCAGCGGCGAGGGCCCCTCGAAGAGGTTCCTCTTGCCCTTCATGTCGCACCCGTCGCAGACCGCGTACGGCTGCGGGCGGACCATGTGCTGGACGTTCTCGCAGTGCGCGCCGTTGCGGACCACCGCGCCGCACTGCGGCTGGCTCTCCTCGCAGCGCGTCTCTTGGTCCTCGGCGGCGGAGGCGGCGTCAAAGTTGGCGGGCTCGTCGGGGATGTCGCAGAGCACGTTGTACCCCGGCCTCTTCCACTTGCGCAGGAGCTCCCTCAGGTTCGTCTCGTACGCGGGGGGGTCCCACTGCGTCTGGTACGGCGGACGCCGCTGCGCCTGCGGGTGGTCCTCGAGCTCGAGGAGCACGCGCTGGGGCGCCCGGACGGGCTTGACGTTGGCCGGGACGTCCATGATTTCGGGGATCGAAAACTGGCGGAGCTCGACGGGGATGAAGCGCATGTCCCTGACGTAGAGGTGCATCGCCTGCCTGATGTCGGCGGCGACGCGGTTCTGCGCCTGGACGTCTGTTTCGTCCACGTCCATGGAGAGAGCCGGGTCCACGACGACCTCGGACCCCTGGGCCATGCGGTAAAAGTAGCTGTCGGATGTTGTTTCTTGATCACTGCTGATGCTGATGCTGATGCCGCCGCCGCCGCCACCCACGATCCGCCCCATCTGGTCCCGGTTCTGAGGCAGTCCCCCGAACGGAGGGAAGTTTTCGTTACCCAGGGGCTGCTGACGACCTCCGTGCTGGGCGTTGAAGCTGCCCACCCACGCCTCGTAGCCCTGGCCTGTCTGGAGCGCCTCTTGGGCGGCGTTGTTGTCGCCGTAGTACGTCTGGTTGGCAGGGTTGCTGGACGACGCCGACGCCGCTATCGTGCTCCCGCTACCCGAGGCATTCGGCGGCGAAAGGTTGCTGAAGAAGGCGTTGTACTTGCCGCCCACGTCGGCGGTCACGTCGGCGGTCACGTCGGCGGTCACGTTGGGAGCCTCCCCCGGCCTCGACGGAGTCTGCGCGGCGGCGTAGGCAGCCGTGCTGAAGGCGGCGCTCGCCTCGGCGCGCTTCGGCTTGTTGGGCCCGATGAGCTGGTCCTCCGGTACGTGCCACCGGCCGCTGTTGACGCCGTCGGGCCCGTAGCCGAGCGACATGTAGTAGTCGGGCGTGTCGGCGCCGACGGTGCGGGCGCGCTTGCACGTCCCGCTGCTCCAGAGGTCGCACGCCCTGCCCTTGTCGTGGCAGCTGTCGCAGGGCCGCTTGCGGTCGCACCTGTCGCCGTTCTCGAGGCACGGCCGGCACCCGAGGAAGGTCATGGCCTGGTCGCTCGAGACGCGCGAGTAGCCGATCATCCTGCGGTCCATGTGCGGCAGCGTGCGCGTCGGCCCGTTGGGCGGCCGGATCTGGCACGTCAGGCCCCAGATGGAGCACTTGGCGCACGCGAAGCCGGCGTCGTCGTTGTTGTAGCCGCGGCAGTGGACGTCGTTGGCGGCGCAGTTGGTGCACTTGTGCCGGCCGGTCCGGGGCCCGGACTTGTTCAGCGTCGTGACCTTGTCGCCGGAGCCCGGGTAGGTGTAGGGCGCGTCGTACTGCACGCCGGTCCAGGATTCGACGCAGGCGAGGCCGTTGGCGTCGCAGCGGCCGCACTTGTACTCGCCCAGGCGCACGTCGAGGATCCACGAGCACGGCTTCCAGCGGCGCTCGCTGATCTGCGAGTAGCACTCGCGGCACATGTGGCGCCACCACGGCCGGCGGTCCGCCGCAATGACGCCGTCCCGGGGCTCCGGGCGGTCCCACGTGAGGGCGGCCGGCGGCTGGGGCTGGCGCACGAGAGCCAGCATCCGCTCCTCGTTGTAGACCTCGCAGAGCACGCCGTCGATCTTGCAGGGCGTGCAGCCGATCTTGACGCGGTCGTCGATGTCGCACAGCGTCGGCCGGTTGGACCCGCGCTTCTCGCGGCACCGCACGCAGCAGCTGGCCTCGAGGTCGAAGTTCGAGTACGTCGGCCGCGAGTTGGCGAAGCGCTTCTGCCAGTACTCGCCGCCGCGCACCGTGCACACGTGGTCCGGGTTCGTGAGGTTGCGGTACTTGGTGCACTGCGAGCACTCGATCTCGTTCGCGTGGTCCGCGTCGCAGGCTTTGCCCCGGTGCCCGCCCTCGCGGCACCGGTCGCAGAGGCCGTCTCCGGGGACCCCGAGCTGCGGCCGGCGGCGGTAGAGGGGCGGGTTCGGGTTGTTGCGCACGGGTGCCGGCAGGAGTCGCCGGGGTCTCTTCTGCCGCCGGCCGGTGTCGTTGGCGCCCTCGTCGTCCGACGAGCGTCGGTGCTTCGGCGGCGACGCCCTCAGGGGCACCATGTTGTACGAGCAGGTGATGCCCGCGACGACGCAGTGGTTGCACGGCTCGTGGCCCGAGCAGAAGGCCCTGGTCTTGCGGCAGTTGTCGCATTTCCTGGGGCTGGGGTCCGGCGCCGGCTGCGTCCGGGTCCGGGGCGGCGGCGCCGTGTAAGCGCTCCCCTGCGGGAGCACCGAGTTCGCGGGCGTGAAGTGCTCCGTCGTCGGGAACTGCTGCGCCGGCTGCGACTGGTCCGGGAGAAGGGGGTTTGTGTTGGGCACGGCCGAGGGGCCGGCCTGTTGTCCTTCGGGGCTCGTTTGTGCTTGGTTCTGCTGCGTGATGTTCCCGGCGAGCGGCCACGCCCCATGCTCCGGCTGTTCGCCATAGAATCCATAGTATTGTGTCCGCGTCTGTTGCTGCTGCTGCTGTGGCTGCTGCGGCTGTTGGAGTTGTGCCGGCTGTTGCTGGCTCGATGATGAACCAGTGTTCGTGTTTGCTTGAGGCCGGTCAAACGTAGGGAGGGCGATCGTCGGCGGCACCCGGTTAGACATGGTCTTCGCTCTGTCTGCTGCCCAAGGGGTCGGGTCCTCTAGCTGTGGCTGATTCAGTTATTTTCTTATGACCTTGTGCTAGCTTCGATCATGAGTGACGTGGACGGTACTGCTTATAGTCTTATTAACAACTCGCCCGCTGTCAAAGGTAAGAAGCAGATGCTGGTGTCTTTTGGATTTGGCGTAATCTACCAGCGTGACTTTCTTGGGGGGGGCGCGTTTGCATCTGCTGAAACCTTTTTGCCATCGAAGGTGAGTGTAGGGTGTTCGTCTTCCCATTTAATATCCTGTGGTCTGCTCTTCCAGGGGCGGTTTGCTTCTGCTGATTGTTTCCGAGTTATCATTGTTCGCACAAAGGGGGACGAGGGCATTCGCGAGAGTATTCCCTTGTTCGGCGATGCTCCCTGCTGTCCTCGCGAGCACGGATCTCATACCGCCAGGAATGCTTTGTACTAACTCGGGTACGGTGCTCGCCTTTCTCTTCTTTATCTGTCGACGGATGTGATTGTCCTGCATGCCATTCAGGAAACGTTTGACGGATCCGGGCGGTTTTGACCGACGACTTACACGGCGGATCTCATGGAGCTGCGGGAGGGTCCCGAGTACTTTGTTGTTAGGGGTATTCTTCTGCCCATAGTGTTCTGTTACTCTTCAAAGGGGAGATATCTTGTCTTGTGATCAAGACTGTACTGTACGTACGGAAGATCGGACACATTAGAGCCGTCAATCTCACCTTTTGTTCCGGAGATGATATCTTTGCTGTTACTCAGGCCAAGTTTCAAATGAAGACCCCCCCCCCCCCGAATTAGACCGAGTTTCCATTTTTGAGTAGCTGGCCTCTGTCACCCTTCTGATAATCTAATTTTTTGCGAACCGGTAGTCATCGTCTGGTGGTTGCTATAATATCGTGTCAGGCTGCCGGTTGACAAGAGTATCCCAACAGCTTATTCCACTCAGTATGTGCCGGAGATGCGGACAAATGCCACACGCACCTTGGACAGAGGCTCTTCAGGCCAGAAATAAGCAATGAATCAGCCCAGCACAGCCCAGCGAGTCTCTCTCCTGCAAGTTGGTATAGTGGCTCGATCAGATAGCCTCCTCCACTCTCCGTTCATCGAGTGTTCATGACGGGAGACCATTCGTCTGCCATTGCGAGGTCACATCTTAGTTGTGGCACAAGAATGGACTGTCCTATACGTCGATTAATCCATTGGTGATCTATAGTAAACCGTAACGTAGTCTTGAGTAGGCAGATGCGCCCGTCGACGACTCTTTATATTTACCGGCCCTGTACACTAGACTGAAGCAACGACCGGCGGTGAACGCTCGATTGGCGTCTTGCAATCGGGCTCTACGCACGCCAGAGACCCCATATCTCACATCTCTCCCACTTACCCCATCACCTGCGCCGCATACGCCAAGTCGCCGACCCACGCCCAGTCCACAAACTCATTTCCCTCGGCGTCGGCCGTGAAGTTGCCGTACTGCTCCCCTGCCTCATCGCACCTGACATACAAGCCCTCCAACCCCGGGAGCGCGTCCCGGACGATCTCCCCGGCGCGCCGCGTGGCCGCCATCTCCTCCGCCTGCGCTTCCAGCCAGCGACTCAGACCGTCTTCGTCGAAAAAGGCGTTGCCGCACCAAGGATGCCCGCGGTCGAAGCCGAGGTCCAGCTCGGCGGACCGCGGCAGGTGGAGACGTCTGAGGTTCGGGAACCCGGCCAAGAGCCCTGTGAGTTCCTGTGGTAACGAGAAGTCAGTTTCTACGGCCTCCGAGGCAGAAGATTTGTGAAGAATCAGGGGAAGGGGGGGGGACGGGGGCCGGTGTGACTTGAGCGTACTCACTCGCAACTGCTGTTCTTCTTCTCCAGATGAACGGAACAAGTTGGATCCAACCCCGAGCTCTGCCATGTCGCGTCTCTCCTCGATGATGGATACAACCCAACTATTAGCTCACACGCTTCATCAAACACTTCTCTGTCTGTGTGTCTCGCTCGCGCCGGGGGGGGGGGCTCACAGGTGCAGTTGGCGCCGGGGCGACCGCAGCAGCCGTCGCAAATCTCCAGGCTGTGCAACGGGTCGGCGGCAGGGGCGTCCGTCTCGCGATGATGGGCGGGCGTGGCGCAGAGCCACGGGTACTCCGTGTCGAGGCCGAATTGCGGCATGCCCGGGGACGACGCGTCGCCGAGCCAGGAGGAGACCAGGGGAGTCCGGAAGGACGGGAGCTGCCATGCCGTTGCGACGCCGTGGAGGAGCAGCGCCGAGACGAGGATGAGGGAGGACGTGGTCGGTATCTTCATGTTTAAGGTGGAGGGTTTCCCAGCAGGATATCACGCTTGCTTCTCGTGCGTGATGTGTACACAAAGTGAGAGCGGCAGAAGATGATGAGACCGCTCGACTAGGTAGATAGGTGACGAAGCCCTATTTGAGCATTCTGACGGCGCTTCATTATATGGCCATCATGGCGGCTGGGATACGTGTCAGCACGAATCTATCGAGACGAACCTTGGTCGGTAACGCCCTTGGCGGAGACCAGGCAGGCGAGGGGATCGCTCATACGGAGAGGAGTCGTGGCGGATGATGGACTAGCTAGCGTTGCTGTGCCGTAAACTTGGATATGGACAACGTACAACCTCACGGCGATCAAGACAGGTGGACTTTTTGGCCCATGAACCACCTCCAAGGGGCCATGACTCACTGTCAGAGGAAGTGGATGGAATCAAAGAACCAGACGTTACTGAATCTCAAAGGTGATCCCTTCTTGGTATCCAAAGGCCACATCGCCTCATCGCCTCATCCAGTGCCCCGACCGATTAATCTTCCTCGCCAAGAACAGGCTTCCTTCTCGCCTTTTTGAAAATTCCAAGTCGCAAACATCTATTTCATCCGTCCAAAGCTTTAACCGAGCTCCGGCTCCCAAACATCTTCCGCATGGCTATCGTGGCCGGGTCGTAAATGAGCGTAAAGGGTATCATGACCAGGTCACCTCTCCGTATGGATGGAATATGGAAAACAAAAAGCAAACCTTCCGGAATGCGCCCGCCACACGATGCAAATTATTCATTATCTTCAAGGAGTGTCGTGAAATCCGTCTTTGAAATCAATGTCTTGTCGTTCGACTCGTGCTCTCATCCTGAAAACGCCAGAGTTGGATTGTCTCTCTGTGAGACGACTGTGAATGAGTGTCGTGAATAAACCTTCATGAACCTTTACCGCCCAAATGTGTATAAACCCGTCATGAAATAATGGTAAAATGTGTCCAAGAAGGAGGAGTGGAAAGAAGCTAGATGAACAGAAGAGCTAAAAGCGGCGCGACGATGACGAACAGGGTTGAGGCTGCGGATTTCGCCGCCGCGCCCGTCGGGACGACGACGGGGCCGGTGGTGCCAGTGCCCGGAGATGATATGGTCGATGAGGGGGCTTGCGTTCCGGAGGCTGATCCATCGGTTCCGCCCGTCGCCGCGGAGGCCGAGCTAGCGCCGCTTGTTGCGGTGCCTGACGATGCCGTCAAAGGGCTTCCCGTCGAAGACGTCAAATCGCCTGTAGAGACGCTCGTAGAGGAGCTTGCGGCGGGATCAGAGGCACTTCCGGCCGACGTTCCTAACACGGTTGACGTCGAAATAGTTGCGGTCACGATTGTGGAGCCGGACGTGGCGGCAACCGTCGACGACGCCTCGGAGGTCTCTGCTGAGTTGACAGCCGAGGACGCCGGAGAGACGACGGCGCCTGTGCTCTGGGAAACGGTTGGAGTCGGTGTTTGAGTCTGCGATGTTGTTGATGCTTCGGCGGGCGTTGTGGTGGTGGTGGTGTCGTCCGGGATGGGCACCGCCGAAGTCTCTGTAGAACCGGCGTCTTGGCTGGCCGTGGTCAAGATGGCCGAGCTCACCTGACTCTGGGGCGGCAGCACAGTCGCAGAAGTCGGGCTCTGGGGCGCCTCGCCCTCACAGAACGAGATATACTGCTGGAACTTGGGCTCAAGGTAGACCCGCAAAGTCTCCTTTTCGTCCTCGACGTTCTCTCTGACGCACTGTCTGCACGACGCCAAGTCCGTCTGGAAAGCCGATGTGGGATTGCAGATGCTAGTGACCTTGCCGGTGTACTGTACCTCGATGTAGCAATTGCTGCAGGTGTCGAAGCAGATGGCCGGAACGATCGTTTCGTCACGTTTGTTAAGAAGCGAGCGGCGCTCGTAGACCCTGCCTTCCTTGTGATGCTTGGCAGTATGCTTGCCGTCCTCGTATGAAGAAGAACCAGGGGCCGGCGCTACTGTCACTGTGGATTGTGCCGGGGGCGGGAAGTGCGTCAGGTCGGTGGCGGAGGCCCAGTTGCCAGTCGTGATGGTGGTCTTCTTGTGGCCCTTCTTGCCCTTCACTTTAGTGACGATGACATCGTAGCCAAAGATATCATAGGAAAGACCAAATGCGTTGGGGTTTAGGTTGAAGTATCCATCGTTAGGGGGATAGTAATGCGTCTCGTTTTCTTTCCAGGTGGCCAGGGTGTACGACGGCGCAGGAATACAGTCTCTTGGGTTACAGACGTAATCATCTGCTGGCGAGTCGGCCCACAAACTGCAGCCGGCCGGCTTGGGGGGGTTACAGACGTATCCAGGCTGGCAGCCCCAGGTGAGATTTGACCTGGGGTTGAATTCGACAACAGGGTTGACGCCAGGAGTGTTGGTAGGGGCAGGGCAGGCCGTCCGGTCAGTTTGGGTAACGGTCGAAGGAGGGAGCGTCAGAGTGATGGGCGGGAGGGTCAAGGTGGAAGTGACGACGGACGTTGGGCCAGGGATGACGCTCGTGATAGTGGTCCCGTCCTCTATGATAGTTACGGTGGAAGCAGGGGCTGTTTCAGTGACAGTCGTCACCACCGTCGAACCAGGTAGAGTGGTTGTGGAAGGGGGCAACGTAACGACATCTGTCGTCAGCAGAGTCAAAGTCGTCCCTGGCAGTTGGATGGTTGTGACCTGTCCCGCGATTGTCGAGACAATTGTCGACCCTGCTAGTGTGATCGTCTCAGGAGGCGGCCGGACTGTTGCAGTTGCGGTGGTGGCAACCAGGATCGTCGTGGGCTGACCTGCAATGGTAGTCGGCACCTGGATTGTCTCCTCAATCGTCGTGGTTATCAGCAGAGTCGTGAGCTGGCCGGGAAGAGTGGTTGGTACGACTATGGTCGTCGCCTGGCCCGAGATCGTGGTTGGAACCAGAACGGTAGTGAGCTCTCCAGAAAGCGTGGTTGGAACCAGGATCGTCTCCTCGATGGTAGTAGTGACCACTACCGTCGTGAGCTCGCCAGCAATTGTTGTCGGTATCTGGACAGTAGTAACCACACCGGGGATTGTTGTCGGAACCAGAATCGTAGTAGGCTCGCCCTCGATGGTTGTAGGGACTAGAATGGTCGTGAGTTCTCCAGAAAGCGTGGTTGGAACCAGGATCGTCTCCTCGATGGTAGTAGTGACCATTACAGTCGTGAGCTCGCCAGCAATCGTTGTTGGCACCCGGAGAGTAGTGACCACTCCGGGGATCGTCGTTGGAACCAGAATCGTAGTGGGCTCGCCCTCGATGATTGTAGGGACCAGAACGGTTGTGAGCTCTCCGGGAATGGTCGTCGGAACCAGAATCGTAGTGGGCTCGCCCTCGATGGTTGTAGGGACCAGAACGGTTGTGGGCTCTCCGGGGATGGTCGTCGGAACTAGAATCGTAGTGAGCTCGCCGTCGATGGTGGCGGGGACCAGAATGGTTGTGAGCTCTCCGGGGATCGTAGTTGGAACCACGACAGTGGAGAGAGCTGTCGCGGTCCTCGTACGCGTGACGTAGGATACGACCGGGACTTCAGAAACGATTGTCCGAACGGTCGTGATGTAGGATGTCTCCCGAACCGTTCTCTCATCCGTCACTGTCACTGGGTAGCTCGTGGACAGAGTGATGGTGTCGTAGAAGGTTGTCGACACGAAGATGGTGGTGGGCGACGTGTATTTCTCCGTCAGTGTAGCCGTCCTTGTGGCAGTAGCCGTCCGCGTCTGGACCTCTGTGAATGAAGCAGTCACTGTCGCCGAAGTGGTGTAGGTTTTGTAGCTGAAGTACGTCGAGACTGACCAGGCCGTTGTTGTTGTGGTGTGGTCGACTGTGATGGTGTACGGGATGCTCGTTGTGTAGGCAAAAGTCGAGGTGATCGTCGTCGGAGACACAAATACCGAAGTCACTGTGGCCGTCCTCGTCACTGGCTTTGTGATGGTCGCGAAGTCAGTAATCTTCTTCGTGACGATGGCCGTGTCAGTGAACCGCTGTGTGTCTGTAAACTTTTGCGTCTGGGTGAACTTTTGCGTCACGGTGTCCGTAAAGTAAAACTTCTTCGTCAGAGTTTCGACAGTCGTGTAGGTCTTGGTCACATATATGGTGGAGCTGGAAACGACGGTGGTTGGCACGACAGTGGTCAAAACGTGCGTCGTCACAAACGTCGAGATAGAGGTGTGGATCTTGGTGGCAGTAACCTCTTGAGTTTCCGTGAACTTTTGCGTCTCGGTGTGCTTCTTGGTCTCGGTGTACTTCTGAGTCTCGATCTCCTTTTGGGTCTTGGTGTAGCCTCGAGTCACAGTCAGAGGTACTGTGAAGCTCTCGGTGAGGGTCTTCCAGATCGTCGTTGTGCGAGTCTCGCAGACTTCGGGGTGGGTGCGCTTCTTTCTGCCATAGCCGCCATTGGTTGTTGGCGCCGCGTATGTCGGAACTGGTTCGACAACGGGCTTGCACCTGGTAGCCTGTTAGTTCACGTCACCTTCACTCTTGAGCGACACGAAGTTGACATGAAAAGTTGAGCGGGAGATTTCGTCCTTGTCTCTTTTCCTCTGTCCCCTAGTGTTGTTCTCGTGTAGACGTGACAGACAGCGTAAAAAACAGAGTGGTATTGAAAATCAACATGTTAGGCGTCAAGCGATCATTTACACTTACAGAGCAACTGTGGTTGTAACCGGGTATGACTTGATGACAGTTCGGGTCTCAAAATCCGTGGTCGTGTATCCTTCCGTCGTAAAGACTGTTTCCTTGGAAAAGACCGTGATGCTGCTTTTGATGAGCTTTGGCTCTTGGCTGATCAGACAAAACGCTCAACTTACGTGGATACAATAGGTTCCTTCTCAGTAACCGTCTTGGTCGCAACATTTGTCTGAACATCTGTATGGACACCTGTCTGTTTGGCGGTGACAGTGACAGTCTCCGTTTTCTTCTCCACGACCGTTTCAGTCTTCTTCTCGGTGACTGTAATCGTCTTGCCCCACGGGCATTTGGAAGCCCAATGCTTGCAGTCATCAGTGTTGGTGTCGTAGGTTGGTGGCTTCTTCTCTGCGTCGGTGGGCGTGGGCTCCGTTTGCGCTACAACAGAGGAGGCAGGCTCAGCGGTAGGTTTAGACACTGGCTCCGGCGAAGAGTCCACCTCGGGTTTGAGCGAGGGGGCAGGTGAAGATGCCGGCTCAGGAGCAACTGAGTATTCAACCGAGGGCTCAGGAGAGGACTCGTTCTGCCTGGCATAGACTACGCGACCATCCTGCGCCGCGACACTGAGGGCCAAAGCCCCCAAGGAGAGAAAGGATGTGAAGCGCATGGCGGCGAGCTGGATCAAGCGAAGGAATTTGGAACCAACTGCCCAGTGTCAATGCAGCATACAAAGCTTGCCGCGTTGCAACGATGGTACTAACGAGTGTAGGAGGGCGGCTGATTGAAGCCGAACACGCACAAGAGAGCGCCGGCCAGAGGGTGGGTGCAGGACAGACCCAAAGAAGACGAGAATGGTATCTGGGGGCTCATATGTATGCACAATAGGTTGCAGCAAGCAGGAAAAGAGGCTGACAGCCGAGTCGACAAAACAGCCTCACCTGAGCCCAGGATGAAGAGGCGGAGGAGCAGGAGGAGGAAGAGGAGGAAGAGGGCTTCCTTCAGCAGTAAGGATGAGGTTCCCCGTAAGGTTTAACCAGAGAGATCAGTCCGTACCTCGTAAGCTACCTCGCGCTCTGTCCTTCCTGCGGGATCTCCGTCTGAGGTGGTGTCAACAAAGTTGGATGGGTGGGTGATCTAGAGACTCGGCATCTCGGGAGCACAGCACAGCACAGTGTAAGAGGAGGAGGACTTTGGCTAAACAAATAAACGAGGAATGAAAAGAGGCAGGGAAACGAGATAGCAGAGGAACCCAGCACGATGGGGAGCTAAGCTCTAGGCCCACGTTTCCCTCGTATACTGATGTGCCACACGATGACGGGGCATGCCCTCAGACGGCAGCAGTTGGGGGCAAATAGATATGTGCATTTCTGCCAGAGAGAGGTCCAACCGAAGGCCATTGGAAAATGCAAGATGGGAACGAAAGCAACATGAGGCACAAAAAGAGAGAGAAGGCCGATGGAGGGGTGGACGCATCGGAGGAGGGGCGTGATGCCCCACCGAGATCCTGGTCGAAGCTGCAGAGATGACGGCAGGGATGTAGACCGCAGTTGGCAGCAGGCCCTTGCTTCGAATGGCAGGCGAGGTTCAGGTTGAGGGCAAAGAGAGAGAGAGGTGTGACAACGGGGCGAATGGAGGACACCCAAGAAGCGTGTTTAGCGGAGAGAAGGGGCGAGAAGGCACAGACTTGGGCACCTCAATCACTTGGGTACGCCGTTCCGGAGGAGTTTGCTCATGCCACGCGCAGAGGGTACGTCTTTGAACATGTTCACCGATCACCTGCGCGCCCTGGACACAAGAGTGAGGTTGGGCGGCATGGGCCGGCCGTTGTCTTCGTTCCTGGGGTGGTGATATCGGCAAGGGCCAAGACCAGAGAGACTCCTGCACATGCAGGGAACATTCTCCTGGACGCATGACGTGAGTGGCCAGCCTCTACTCCCCTTGCACAAGAACTGACCATCGTGCTGTATGCGCGCATAGCGGGTCGAAGCCGTGGTGCAATATTGCCTCGTTGGACGGGGCCAGGTCTCAAAGATGACGGCGGAGGTGGAGCGCGAGGGTAACGTAATGAGCACTTACTCGTCCGTAAGCCCGATGGATAATCTCGGGCGTGGACGTGGACGTGGACGTGGCTGGGGTGCGGGAGGGTGGTATTGATGCGGGAAGCGGGATGTGAGGCGCCTGCAACGGTTGAGGTCCGGCGTGGGGACAAACGACTGAAGATCATTGACCGAGAGATGCATGTGGTATTGCTTCCGGATGGGCAGATACGACGGGTGTGCCTTTCACGTTTTGGTTGAGGACGAGGACGAGGACGAGGTCGAGGTGGGGGTCGAGGCCGAGTCTGTGGCAAACGGCCAGAAACAAGAGCCTGAGAGCGCTCTTTGCACAAATCAATGCCCGTCTTTCAAGAAGCGACAGGCTACGTGCGTTGCGGGTGCTCCATCATGGCCAACGAAGGGGCGCGGTCATCTTGGTATGTCTTTCAAGTCTTTTCCGAGGTGGCAATGCGCAGTCGCCTGCAGCGGGTGCGATTGGAAAAGAAAGCCCGGTAGTGCGAGATCAGTCCAGAGGTATGTGATACTTGTGCACATTGCGACTTGGTTTGGTTTGGTTTGGTTTGGGTTGCAGGAGAACAATGGATGACGGGATCGTGTCTTTGGGAAGACTCGGTATCAACTGTCCGAGGCTGCGGATGCAATGGCCGGCATCGCGGTGCGGCGAGCAGCCTGAAGGAAGAACGAAGCCAGCTCTAGAACGCCTGATGTTGGGTTGAACCTGCAAGACGTCTTCAGTCTCTTGCGATTAAGTCGGATTCCCCGAGCATCTATCTGCCTGGTGAGAAGATGGATGTTGCGGCTGAAAGCCTGTCAGCATCACCAGCCGTAGACGTGGGAGAATCATTGGACTTGGGGTCTGGTCATGGCGTAATCGCTGGCCACGTCTTCCATGGAACTTGTAAGCCACGTCTGTGAGACTCGAGACTGAGACTGACTGGCTGGATCGACAAGGGACTTGTCGTAGCTAGCAGCAAGCAGGCTGGAGTCGGTCTTGCGATCGGATGAGAAGACGAGAATGAACCTGGGACAAGTAGAAGCGTGTGTGTGTGCGAGGGTGTAAGCAGCGAAGGAAGAGTGAGGTGGGATGGGTTGAGATGACATGATGACATGACCAGGAACAGGGGGAGCAGAGGGAGTTGAGTTGAGTTGAAGTGCGTTGAAGTGCGTGAGAGTAATAATAATAGAGACTGGCCCAAGACGGAAGGAGGTTAGCGCAGGAACAGGGGAAACATGTTTCCGCCCAGCCGCCCTATGGGAGGAGCTGCTCGGATCTGATCCTGGACCGGGAAAGAGGGGGGGGGGCAACTGTGGGTTCTTTCCGTCTATGCAGCGCTTCCGGCCGTGTCATGTTTCTCATTGGCTGCAACCTCGATTACCTCATCATCAATACCCAGATTGGGCTTAGCTTATGATGTGTCATCCCCCAATCTCCCCCATCTACAGCTGTCTCCATCCCCCTTCATCATTTTCCCTTCTTTCATACTTTGTGTACGGATATCTGTATCTGTATCTGTACTCTCTCGGCTCCAAGCATCTTCGTACTATCTTCACTTTGTTCCCATCTACGCTTCGACTAAGCTGGCATGGTGGGTGTCCGTCCGGGACGCAGGCAGGTCGGTCTGTCCCAGAACGACCGTTTCCCGCCATTTCCATCGCTGCTGGAGCATGATCAGCAAGAAGAGACATTAGAGTAGGACTTTGAGGTTTGGCCGGCCCGGCAAAGAAGCTCCTTGCAAGCCACACACAAGACAAGCAACCCACCTGCATGGCCTCCATTAGTTCTCCTCCACCGCCACCGTTATTGTCAAGGATGCGTCTTACTCGACCCATCCGCAGGGCTGACGCCTTCATCACCCTCGTGTTCCTTCTCCTCATCCTCATCCTTGTCTTCATCCTCATGCCTTCGATCGTCTGCCACGGTTATCCGAGCCTGATCTGACAGACCGCACGCAAATGCCCCAGTTGCCGATCCCCAGTCCGAGCCTGCAGCTTCAACAACTGAGCTGTTTCTCATCCAGACCTCCAAGGGTTGGCTTGGCGGCGACCATCTATTGACTGACTTGCAGATATTCGGCCATGGCCCCCTGCATCAACCAATGCCACCACACCATCCTCCATGCATGCTGATGCCCGGACAACAGCAGCCAGCAGCCAGCAGCCACCAGCCAGCAGCCACCAGCCACCAGCCAGGATGGTGATGGAGAGGCATAGGTATCCGAAGGCAGGCAGGCAACAACCATCTGCGTCCGACTGGCCTTTACAATTTTCTTTCCACCTGCGCCGCCGTATCTTTACCCTGCCTGAATCATGTTACCGCTTTCGATATGCTGTCCCGCCTGAACCCCAAGTCTACCCGAATTATTTTTGAACTATCCGTCAGAGATGCTATGAGTTGAGTTGAGTTGATAGTAACAGCAGATGTGCCAGATCCAACAGTTGGCAGACCTGTCCACCTGATTCGGCTTCTCGTTTCTTCGGTAACGCGGCTTTCCCTCCTCGAATCCAAATACATCTGGGTCACGTTGCCAGCCCATTCCCGACGGCTTCCTGTCTCTACAGGCTAAAAAGTGTATGCTTGTACGAATAAAATCATGCCGTCGTGGCTGTGCTGCTGCCGTATTCCCGCGCAACGCAGGACAGCCTGACCGCGGCACACCGTTTGCTACTTGCACACTGAGGTCTTACATTCTGGTTGATGCTTATTTATACAAGTCTTGTACGTTGTAGTTGAAACGACCACTCCTGGACACGAGACATCGCCCTCGAGACCGGTCAAGCTACCACTAGCCCAACTCCTCGCCCGTGATTTCGCCGTTTCTGGGCCATAAGCTGAAGGAGGTGATGTGATCTCTCAACCTTCTACAGGCCGAAGACAAGGCTGGAGCGGTTCATGGTCAGCACCAAGACCGCTTTGTGTGGCCCAAGAAATGCCAACCACCTCCCCTCCCTGCCCACCAATCATCGAACAACTGTTTTCCACCCTCCAAGAGAACCGGTAGGCGCTTCCCAGCCGTGTCAGCCATCATCCTTTCAGAGCCTACCGAGCCCGGCCTAGATCGGGGGGCCCGAAAAGACTTGCATACAACCATCCCCTCCTCTGCTTCTACCACCCTCCCCTCCGTATTCTCGGTTGCCTCTTCTTTCTCGAAGTCTTACAGGCCGAAACGGCCTTGCACACCACACTAATGGTAATGAATTGGATGACACCTTCCAGTGGCAACAATCTTATCAGAACCGCTCCCGTCTTGGTGGCTCCCCCTTCATACGGCCACCCGTTGCCACCGTATCGATTCGTCCGTCCGGGCACACGGCGAGAGCGACGCTGCGGGGTTTGATCCATATGCGTGCTGTTCATCTCATCCGTTTTTTTTTGTTTAATCTTCCGCTACCCTTCATAGAACCATCCCAGGCGCGCTATTGCCGTATTCTTCGGGTCTCGGGCACAGGCTCACTTGATCAATCTCGAGATATCCTTGACAGGGCTGCCCATCGCTTTGCAGGCCACTTGTTCAGCCTCCGCCCGCTCTTCTGCTTTTTCTCTTCTTCTGCGCTGCCTTCCAAAAAAGACTTCGCCACCGCTTCTGGGAGCACTGTGCTGCCCTTCCAAATAAGCACGCCGACAGGCCATCATGTGCTGAGACAGCAGCCGGCGACGTGATCTTTACCCCCCAGCGCCTCAGCAAGCCAGAGTAACTCGACGAAGCTGTTCGAAAGATGGGTTTCTTGCGTTGCGTCTGGCTTGTAGCCTTTTTCGGCCTCGTGGCAGGGCAATATGATGGATGGGACCTCGAGAAAGGCCAAGTCAGCTCGGAGATGTGCTTCTGGTACTCACCAAGAGGTCCGTAGCACCGTGTCACGACAGACACCCAGATGCTAACAAACCCTGAAGCTGCTGTTATTCGCGACACTCTATGGCTTGACGGCGGCAGACTTTACTGGACTCCAACGTACCGAGATGGAAGTGAGGGGCCCCCGGAAACCCTGGGTACGTTTCAACGCGCATCAGTCGTGAGCCATCTTTTGACATCATTTGCAGACAACCCTTTGGGTTTGATGTACTCGTTGAACTTCGGCAAGCCCTTTGACAAAACCACAAACATCACCACGCTGATCGACACCAAGTCCAAGGCTTTGGGAGGCGTCGGCAACGCCAACAGCCTCGCGCCAAACACCATCGACGGCGCGCTGCTTCACAACGACGCCGAGTTCTTCTTGTACGGGGGCGTCCTCCCCAAGCGGACGGATGCTTTCGATCCTCCGCCCGGCGGTAGGGTGATGGCGCTACGTCTCCACGCATACGGCCCTGAAAAGCCCAGTTTTCAGAATGGCAGCGGCGACAATCACGATCTCGGGGACGACGTGACGCGGTACGTTGCCCATGGAGGAGCTGCCAGCGCTCCCTCCGAGAACAAGGCCTGGTATGTAGGCGGCATGCGCTCGCCTCTCTGGGGCGAGATGTACATGAGCAACCCGAATCGCTCGCTGAACGCCGTCAACGCCTCAGACACCCTGATCACTCTCGACATGTCGGAACAGCTATTCGAAAAGTTCTCGAACCAGTCCTTGCCGAGCATCATCCGGGCAAGAGCAAACCCCGAGGTTGTTTGGGTCCCTGTCGGGGCCCAAGGTATTCTCGTCGTTCTGGGGGGCGTAACCTACCCCGAGTATGTCAACTTGAGTCACAAATCCCAAGACGCCGCCAAGAGCGTAAGTCATGCGCCTATCACTTGTTAGTGTCGTCGTACCTAACGATTCGCACAGCAACAAGAGAGTCCCGCGTTCATGGAGACCATAGACATCTACGACGTAGCCGGCAACAAGTGGTACCAGCAGAAGACCGAGGGGATCAAACCCCCGGCCCTTGCCCGAGGCTGTGCTGTCCTGGCGCCGGCGCAGGACTACTCGAGCTTTAGCATCTACTACTATGGCGGATACGACGGCATCAGCGCCCAAGAAGACTTTAGCGATGATGTCTGGGTTCTCTCCATCCCTTCCTTTCAGTGGACCAAGGTCTACGAGGGTAAATCTCTCCACGCGCGCGCCGGCCATCGGTGCGTGATGCCTTACCCTGATCAGATGATGGTCGTAGGCGGCTACACGGCCATGCCCGGGAAAGGGAATCCGCCCTGCCTCGAGGGAGGCATCATTCAAGTGTTCAATCTCTCGAGCGCAGAGTGGCTTGATGGATACAGTCCGAGCAAATGGTCCAACTACACCATACCAACCGCCGTCGTCAGCAAGATTGGAGGCGACGCAAAGGGATCAGCGACAAAGACACGACCCGAGGGATCCGGATGGGCGGATCCAAGCCTGGCAGCCATCTTCGCGACGCCGTATGAGACTTCCAAGATCCAAACGTGGTATCCCTACACCGAATCGAAGGAAACTACCCGGCCCACCATCCCGGACGGCGGAAACGAAGGCGGCGGCGGCGGCGGCGGCGGGACCCCGAAGTGGGTTGCCCCCGTTCTCGGCGTCGTCCTCGGTCTCGTCTTCATCACCGCCATCCTCGTCGGCTTCTGCCTCTGGCGTCGCCGCAGGGTCCTCCGGCGCGGAAACGGGACCGCAACCCAGACGGAGGACAACGGCTCCCGCATCATCTCCTGGATCAGGGGCCAGCCAAGCGAGCCGGCCAAGGCGCCCACCGTCACGACCAAGGAGACGCTTTCTAACCAGGACATGGCCGAGGTCCGCACGCCGCCTCCGCCGCCCGCACCGCGGCATTTTGTCCACGAAGTGGCCGATACCCAAATCATCGCCGAGCTTCCAGGTACGGTTTTTTTTTTTGAAAGACAAACAATTCTCTCTAAAGCGGTAGATGACGCTGACCAACAACCTCAAGACACATCGCCGCGGCCGGAGCTCCACGGGGTCGGCCTGACGCCCGTCGAGATCATCAACAAGCACACCCACTTCGGCACCGGGCAAGGCTCCAACGTCCCCAACCAATCGTCCTACTACGCCTCCGTCTCCAGCAACGAGAACGCGTACACCCTCTCCCGCTCCTCCGGCGTCCTCGGCTACCAGACCCGCGCCCAGTCGCCCGAACCGGGACCCCCGTCGCCACCGATCGGCACGGCCGTCGTGCCCGCGCCCGCGGGGCGCCGCGTCGGCTCCGACGTCTCCGGCCTCAGCGACCGCGACGCGAAGCATCTGAGGAGCCTCAGCGAGGCGACGGTGAGCTCGGCATCGTCGGGCGGCGAACAGGGCGGTGCTGGCGGTGGGCCGACGGCGCGGGAGCAGCAGCAGCAGCAACAGCCGCGCGGCGTCCCGACCACGGTGCCCGAGACGCCGACGCCCGGTCACCCGAGCCCGTTGAGCCCGCCGACGGGGGCGTCGGACGGGGAGGACTACATCAGCGCGAGGATGCTGCCTGTGAGCCCGGCGGGCACGGCGACGATGAGAAGGAGCATGTTCCACGAGAGCGAGGATGATCTCGGGTCGGGGAGGTGATTTACGATAAGGGTCTTGATGGCACAACGATTGTACATTGGCGTTGAATGATTCCAAGTCTGCTTGCATGAGAGTCCCTGTTACCTCCGCCGCTCAGCGCGCTGGGTCTGTGAGAAAACGCGTTCTTGGTCGATTCGGCATGCTTCCCTTTTCCCTTTTACCAATGATTCTAACGTTGCCCGCAGGAAAAGGAAACAGGATGGGACCATGATCCTTGAGTCCGACAGCAGTGACGATGAGCCGGTTTGTTTCGTAGTCCGACGGTATTGACCAACTGGGCGGGTTTCGTTTCGGAAAAGAAGGAAAATGGCAGACGTGATTTCCAAGATGTGTACTCTGCGTGGCTTCCTGGTCAGTGACCGAGACCCAAGCATGGCCAACTGACTCCCAAGCGAGGTCTGTCGTTGTTATTGCAGTACTATCTATACATGATATAGACTCGACGGCTGGAAAGGCCTTTCGCCACGGCCCCGGCATATGCGATGACGTTCCGTCCCCAAAAATGCACTGACTGGCACAATCTTCGTTTCCCCCCTTAGCGCAAACCGAAGAAACGGCAAGTGTGCTTTGCTGGAATGGTCATTCTTTGCCCAGGTCCGAGACAACAAGTTTTTCCCATCAGAAAGCGGTACATCTATGATTCGAGGAGAATGAGCAACAACGAACGGTCTATTCTGGCTGGTAGCGGTGGTGCAGTTCTACAACACCGTCCTCTAGCTGGTCAAGCAACGCGGCATCACAGGTTCGCACCCTGTGGCCGACAACACGTTGGAGAGAACCCGAGATGTTGCTCCATGGAAGTGACTCGGCCGCCAGAAACGTGTTCTGATAATCCATCTTCTACCTACTTCCTGTTCTCCAACCACCCCCTCCGGTATCGAAAAGTAAACCGAGACACCTGCGCACCGCGCATCATGAGGCTCACGTTACTTCCGCGCTTGGAGCAGTTAAATCGGCGCCGTCCGGATCCACGCTACGCAGCACGTCGTCAAGCTCGACGCCGGATCCGGCCGGAGCACCGCCGCCAGCCTCGCCGCCAAGGCCACGATGGCCATCGTCGTTCCGTGCGAGAACGAGGAGTCCAGGACTCTCGAGGGCCGTCTGCGCCTGGATCCCGCGCGACTGCTTCATCGTGCTGGTCTCCAACAGCGACCACGGCGACGAACACCGGGACCATCGGGGCCGGGCCGGGCCGGCCGGCGTTGCCGACAGGTACCGGACCGAGGGTCAGCATCCTCCGCATCCTTCTGCCGCGTCACGGACCGGCCCGCCTTCGCGATCCACCCAAAGGGACCCCAGCACCGCCAAGGCGTTCAGATCCACCGCCGCGCCGGAGATGGTTCGGCTCCGACGGCCTGATCCGCGACGGTAAAGGCGATGACATGCTCATGAGCCTGTTGCTCGCGGCGATGATTCGACGCTGGTAACGTCGGGTCCCTCGACCCCGACAACTACATCCCCCCGGCTCGGTGCTCGAGTACGACGACAGGGGCAACGAGCACGTGGGCGGCATGCGCGCGCAGGTGTTCCAACATGCTTGTGCCACTCGCTCGTTTGCGCCGCCATCGATAAGAAAGTCCCTGCGCAAGTGGAGGGTGGACGAGAAGTGGCAGCATGGCCGACAGTTGTATGGGTGGGTAGGTATCGCCCTAATGACAATGTGTCGGTATCGCATGTGGCCGACTCGCCGCACCTACAGAAAAGCAGCCTGTCGAACACAAGGAATGAATGTAACTGGGGCTTTGGCTTCAGCCTCTTTGCTGCTTCACATGGAGGAATGTCGGCGTGGTTCAAGTGCAGTTGGTTCATGACAAAATACAAACTTCATCATGACCGAATTCAACGACGTGAGCAGCGTCTTGCTTGATGCATCCATTCGCGCTCTTCTGATGTCTTTTCAGTCATCGTGGGCAACTTCGCTCATCATCAGCACTCAAGGGGACATCATCGGTGTTGGGCAACGCATGCTGTCATCATTGATCGTCTCTTCGCTTGGTCGCGTCGTAGAAATACACTATAAACCCATGACATTGTGTCATGCCTCGCCGGCCTTGCGCTGCTTCTCTCGCGGGGGATGGGCGGAGGAACTGATGCTGGCCTTGGACGACGAATGTCTCAGCGACCTCTCCGCCACCGACTCGGCGCCGGAACCAGTTTCGCCGCGACCGGCGTTGGTCTCCCTGGCCAGGGGCGAGGGAATCTCGGGTGTGACGGATCTCGACTCGATGTTCGGCCGCTTCGACTTGGACACGGATGCCATCTTCTTCCTCCTCTTGTCCGACGCGTTGGAACCGGTGCTCGCCTTCCTACTGACGGTGCCGTCGCCGTCGTCGCTCGTGGCAGCGACGGAGGGCGCCAGGCTACGGTTGGAGCTCGTGGAGCTGCGGCGGTGGACGCTGGTGCTGCTACTGCGGCGTCGATGCTCGCGCTCGATGGCGGCGGCACGGGGGTGGATCGTCGTCTTCTCCGGGACGTGTTGGTGGCGGACGGGGGCGGGGCCGGAGCGGTCGATGCGATGCCAAGGCAGCCACCAGAAGATGCCCCAGCGCTGTTTGGCGGCTTGGCGGTCGCGGGCAGCGAGCTTCTTCTGGATGATGGCGCGGCGCTCGTTCTCCTTCTCCCAGTATTCGGTGCGGTACATGTCCCAGTTTTCTCGGAACGTCGGGGTGAAGGGCTTGGCCAGCAGGAGCAGCTTGACGTAGTCGCCGCCGGGGGCCAGGTCCTCCTCGTGGCCGCCCTTTTCTTCGTCTTCGACCAGGACGGGTAGCGTTGGATGGTTCTCGGCGGTGAGGTTCAGCTCCTTCTCGACCTCGCGCAGGGTGGAAGGATCGACGTAGCGGTAGGACGAGCTCGCGGTATGGGAGAAGAGGCCGTATGTCAGGAAGAAGCCGATGGTGGAGAGAAACTCGGCCCACCAGGGTCGTCGGATAATAACCAGCTTGGCGTTGAAGCCTCGGAGACCTCTGTTGGAGATGGCGAACCAACGTCGTGGCCAGCGTATGCCGCGTTCCCAGATGCCGGTAGCCCAGACCAGTATGGCGGTCATGACACCGCCCATGAAGCAGATTTTCTCGAATGTCTCGACGCCCCAGTAAACGGAGCCGCCGATGCCGCGGCCGTCCTCGCGCGGGGCGAAGAAGAGGGCGTAGCCAAAGCCGCTTATCCAAGCGGTCAGCAGGGTGAAGAAGAAGGTGTGATGGCGGCGGCGGGCGCGCAGCTCGAGGTACTGGGCGCGCAGGGAAGCCTCGAGGATGAGGAGGTTCAGGTAGATCATGGACGGGGAGCTCGGGGTGTGGCTCAATGGGTCGCCCTGCTTGCCCGAATCGGGGACGACGCCGGTGGTGCCGACGGCGGCCTTCATCTCCTTGCCGGGAGGCGGGGCGCCCTTGACGAGCGAGTCGAGCTCGTCGGCCATGGTAGTGGTCGTGAGCAGGGAATGACGCTTGGGCGTGCCTTGGGAGGAAGATTTCGACGGCGGTGCGGCGGTCAGGGTTCGCTTCGGGACGGGATTGAGGGAGGGATGGAGGGGGGGATGGAGGGGCCTTGACGGCGGCCGTGGTCAGCAACGCTTTGCCGACATGCGCGGTGGTGGTCGGAGCGGAGCGTGTAGGTGCGGGTGCAGGTGCGGGTGCAGGTGCAGAAGACGGGGTGAGCAAACACCGAGAATGCTGCGTTTGCTGCACTGCCCGTGTTGTGCGTTAGTGTGCGTGTGAGTGAGTGTGTGTGTGTGGGAAGAGTAGACGAAGCTCCGTCGACGTCTGGCGGCGAGAGACAAGACAAGGGCGGTGGGATGGCCCGGGCGCAGTAACCGATAAGCAATAACAATAGCGATAAGGAGAGAGACAGAGAGAGAGAGAGAGAGAAAAAGAGGGAGCACTTTTTGACATGTGCAATTTTGGGGTTCAAGACTGAAGGGTGCAGATTTCAGTACTTTCATGTGGCGTCGCCAGGTTAGTATCTAACAATGTCAAGTGCACTCATTTTCCCAACTCACGTGTATTTGTATTCGTACATGACAGTGGCTGAAGAAAGAGTTCTTCCGCAGAGCCGATGGGATAGTTATGAGACACGTTTGCCAGCCGCGGACACGAGATGATGTCCTGTCTCGATCAATTCCCGATCGGAAGGTCTTTCGCACGTTTATTATGCATTCTCCGAATAACATCTGTACTGCCACCATCAGATTGTTGCCCGCATTGAGCCAGCGCCCCCCCCCCCCCCCC
>PUHP01000274.1:0-27120 GCA_006783085.1 Colletotrichum shisoi
CCCCCGCCCCCGCCCCCTGCGCCCACTTTGATAGGAGACTCATTGACACAGCCAAGTTCCCCATTCCTGCCGAGTCAGGCCATGCCAAGCCAACCCCTACGCTCACACATTCACGTGCTGCCAATCTGTCCTTGGAGAAGGTGGGCAAGTGACCAGAATACGACGCCGCCTCCGACATGTGCATACTATGTATGTTACTTACAAACCGCCGCTATCATCATCCACCTTTGACTGACCCGGCCTCTTACTTAGTACCCGGGCACATTCGCGCAAACCAAGGAACCAATCTCTATGTGTTGTTCCACCCCCCAAAACCAACCCATCGCCGCCGCAGCCGCCAAACAATAACCATACCAGCTGACTGGAACCAGGCCCTTCATCAGTCATAAGAGGAAGAGACAGCCTCCCGTTGAATCGAATTGATATTCGATCCCGCCAATCGATATGGGCTTACGACCTCGCCTTAACCCCACCGCATAGTTGTCGACGTATAGTCTCTTCGTCTCCTCATCTTGTCGTACCAGTGGCGACAATAACTCACGGCGATCATGTCGTCCGTTACCTCGTTACTATCGGCCACGCCGACGTCGAGCGCTGGAGGAAACCGGGCTCCCTCCCAGGGCGGTGTTATCGAGGGTGCAAACCCCTCGCATTACAACCCAAAGGACCCAATCACCATGTTCATCATCCAGGTTCGTTCACTACTACACACTGCGTCCGCTTGTTCCTGCCATAATCTGACATGTTTCTGACATAGGCCGGTCTTATCATCATCGTCTGCCACTTGCTGCATTGGCCCCTATCCAAGATTCGACAGCCTCGTGTTATTGCCGAAGTCATTGGCGGCATTGTCCTAGGACCATCTGTTATGGGCCGCATACCTGGCTTTCGTGCGGCTATTTTCCCGGCAGAGTCCATCCCAAATCTGACTCTTGTTGCCAACCTCGGTCTCGTGCTCTATCTCTTCCTTATTGGTCTCGAGACAGATGTCCGTTTTCTTCTTAGCAACTGGCGTGTCGCAACCTCAGTCGCGTTTGCTGGGTTGGCTCTCCCCTTTGCGCTCGGCTGCGCTCTTGCTTGGGGACTATACAACCAATTTTCCGGCGACGAGGGTGTCATGCACATTGACTTCCCTATATATATGCTGTTTATCGGTGTCGCCATCGCAATCACGGTAAGACACTTCCGAAAAACCATTGTCCAATCATTTTCAACTGACCCTCATATGTAGGCATTCCCCGTTCTTTGCCGTATCTTGACAGAGTTGAAGCTCCTCGATACATCTGTTGGAGTCATCGTCCTTTCCGCTGGCGTTGCCAACGATGTCGTGGGTGAGTTTCGCGATGGCATCGCTGCGTTTCGTCAGATGACGTGATCCTAACATCTCCCAGGCTGGATTCTTCTCGCTCTTTGTGTTGCCCTCGCCAACGCGGGAACCGGGTTATCCGCTCTCTGGATTCTCTTAGCCTGTGTTGGCTACATGCTGTTTCTTCTGTACGCCGTGAGGCCGGTATTGGTTTGGTTGTTGCGACGGACCGGAAGCATCGAGAATGGACCCTCGCAGAGCATGATCGCGCTGATTCTGTTGATTGCTCTTGCATCGGCTTTTTTCACCGGTATCATCGGTGTCCACGCCATCTTTGGAGGCTTCATGGTGGGCCTCATTCTACCCCGAGAAAACGGCTTTGCCATCAAAGTTACGGAGAAGCTCGAGGACTTGATCGGCGCTCTTTTCCTACCTCTGTATTTCACTCTGTCCGGCCTAAACACCAACCTGGGTCTCCTTGACAGCGGTCTTGCCTGGGGATATGTAATTGCTGTGACCTTTACTGCCTTTTTTACCAAGGTCATTGGTGCAAGTATCGCTGCTCGGTTGAATGGCCTGGTATGGAGGGAGTCCTTCTCGATCGGTGCCTTGATGAGTTGTAAAGGTTTAGTGGAGTTGATTGTGCTTGTAAGCGTTCTTCTACCCTGTTTTACATTCAATCCCAAGGGGGAAACCAAACACCCAATGCTAACCTGAACATAGAATATTGGCCTCCAAGCCCGAATTCTGAGCACTAGGACATTCACCATCTTTGTTGTCATGGCTCTTCTCACCACCTTCGTCACTACCCCGCTTACCTCGTTCCTCTACCCTCGCTGGTACCAGAAGAAGCTCGAGGCTTGGAAGCGCGGTGAAATCGATTGGGACACTGGTGAAGTCATCTCGAACAACAGCGGCTCAACTGACGAAATGGAGTTTTCCAAGCCGACTACCGATCGTGTCCAGCGCTTGCTGGTGTACCTCCGTCTGGACAACATGCCCGCTCTTCTCAATTTAGTTTCACTATTCGGAAAACAGTCGTCTACCGGTGGCCAGTTTGCCGGAGGTGACGAGAAGGGCGGAGCTCAACCGGTCACGTCTGCGCTTGGCTCGTCCAACGGCATGAGAGCTGTGAGGGCTCATGGCTTCCGCCTGCTCCATCTCACTGATCGTGACTCCTCAGTGATGACGGTCTCTCAGGTCGACGATTTGAGCCGCAACGACCCTGTTGTCAATATATTTCGGACTGTCGGACAGTTTCTCAAGGTCGCTGTCTCGGGCGAAGTGTCCATCATGCCAGAAACACGGTTCGCCGAGGCCATTCTGTCCAAGTCTTCAGACATCTCGTCCGATCTGCTTATCGTACCCTGGAGCGAAAGCGGTAGCTTGGGTGACTCACAGGTCCCGTCTGTGGATAGTGCCAACAAGCTGGCGTCAACATATACCGGCTTCGCCAAGTCTATTCTTGCCTCCACAGAGCATAATGTTGGCATCTTCTTCCCCAAGGGTAGCGCACCTCAGCCTACTACGGACAGCGGCAACGATCGCAGTAAGTTGATGCGAGCGTACTCATTCAGCGACATTCACCACGACATCCCCACGATTCCTGTAACAAACCAGTCTCACCACATTTTTATGCCATACTTCGGTGGCGCCGACGACAAATTTGCTCTCAGGCTGGTGCTACAACTCTGCGAGAAGCACAACGCCACTGCAACCGTGGTTCATTTTGTGCAGGCTGGGAGTGACTCCCAGACCCAGGAAGCTGACTACTTCGGCTTCGTGTCAAGCCACACCCCTGCCGGCGTGGCCACACGCATCAAATTTGAGACCTCATCTGGCAGCGATGTTCTTGAGGCCGCTTCGAACTATGCTGCGTCGGGCATTCGGGCAGACTCGCGTGAAGTTACGTGGCACAATCTCATCATTTTAGGTCGCCAGATTACCGCCAAGCCTGTCGAGGGTAAGAAGTCTGTTAGGGTCTTGGAGGAAATCAGAGATTGTTTGGGACTGGCTGCTGGTGTGTTCATTGCCTCTGGCGTCAAGGCGGATCTGCTGGTAGTTCAGGCCAAGACAGTGGCGAAGTGAACTATCTCCTTCAACGCTTACGACACGGTTGTTGCTTCTGATCACGAAGTTGCCCTTAGCCTCAAACCGGTTGGCTGGTACTGACTCCAGGCGGTCGTTTACTTAAAGATGTATATGCATAATACCCGGCTGGTTTTTACGATGTGTATTTATCCGCTGAGACTTTCTCGATTTGTGTACATGGTTTCTGATCTCGTCTCTTGCACCTATGGATTTGACTACCAACTTGGCCCTCTATCACCGATCCTAGGTCACATGCACCTCCTACTCTTGTTTCCTGGCAAGATACCCTGCACTACTTGGTTGTGAATGAGGAATGCCTTGCACCAAAGTTTACCCGTTGACAATATACTTCCTGCTTAAATATAGTTTCCACAATCATAGTTGAACGCCCATACAAGGAGACAAGAAACGAAAGGCGACGTGTATGAGACGCCGGACGGCACAAAAAAAAAAGGGGGGACTAGAACAGACCTAGTGAGAGTTCTTATCAAATAAGGCATTCTCAATCTCGCCTGCGACCGTTGCTACCATGGCCGCCACTATTGTAACCGTCGCCGCCGGCGCCGCCGCCGGCGCCACTGCGTCGGGTTGCCGTATTGACAGTAGGCTGTATGACGAAGTTGCGGATGCCCATCTCGCATGCTTGACGGAGCGCCTGATGGCGCATACCGCCCCTTATACCGGTGGCCTTGTGACCAACAAAAGTATCAACCAGAGCGGCACCAAGCGCCGCTGTGGCCACCCGCGTACCCTTCTCGCCGATCCAGGGACCGGGCTCGCTCCGCATCTGTAAAGCCGCCTGACTCCCAACTCTGAATGCTGTCTGCGCAGCTTCGCCAAGAGCGGCATAACCGACGGCTGATTTGGCCCGAGGCCGAGCGCTGCCGGCGGGACCAACTCCCTTCACCCCTTTCCTGGGCATGGACCGACCCCTGACTGGGCGCTGCTGGCTGCTAGGCTGAGCAAACCGGTCGGGGGATTCATTTTTGAAGCGGCCGCGACCCGAGGGGGTGTAATCCCTTGGCTGGGGACGAGCATTAGCCTCATAATCAGCATAGCGGCCGCGATACGATTCGCCACCGCCGCGGGGAACATCTTCGTAGTCGGCGTGATGCGCCTGCCGTCTGTCACTCCCACGCGGCTCAGCGCCATACTGTTGATATTGGGACCGATATGGCTCGGCAGTTCGCATATCAGCATCGTCGTAATCGGCGTAGCGGGGGCGCCGATAGTCGGTCTGACGCGGATCGGCCTCGAAGTCTGTATACTTGGGGCGCCTCGTTTCGCTTGTCTCGGGTGGGTGGTAGGCATGCTGCCGCTCACGGCTGTGGCGAGATGCCGGTGTGTAAGTTTCAAAGTCATTCCGGCGGTCGTCGGCGGTGCGATGATGGCGGGCGGAGGGGGTTCCGTGGGCGGAGCGGCCGTGACTCCGAGCGCGGCTCGGGAAGACGTCATCATTATCGTCGTCGTAGTAGCGGTTCTTATGGTTCCTGCGGGCTTGCCTCGGCTCAGAGTAGGCAGCGTGGGGCCCTGGTTCCGTGTCTTTACGGTGCTTGTGGCTCTCGGGATGTTCCCGTGGTTGTTCCTTGGGCTCGAGATCACGTTGAAAGCCATCGTAGGCAGTAGCTACGGCGGCAGCGGGCTCAGACATGTTGCGACGCCGGCTACCGGGGCTACGGCCGCGAGGGGGGTGTTGGTTGTATGGGCCAGCGGCAGACGCGTAAGAGCGACCGTAGGACTCGTAAGGGTCCTGTTGGATATCAGCTTCTCGGCGATGAGTGCGTCCCATTGTTATTAAATATCGTCGTCTGCCAGGCCAGGAAGGGCAGAGGACGAGTGGGTACGATGTGGTGGCAGGCGAAAGATGTTGTTACTTGGTGGATGGTCGGTAGGTGTTGATAATGGCGGGGGAGGGTCTTGGGTTGCGTATATAATTGAAGTCACCGGAGCAGAGTGGCGGACCGGGCTAGATTGAGGGCTTGTGGGATTCGAACCGATATTAGGGGGAAGGAGGGACCTGTTGGGCAAAGCAGGGAGTCGAGGAAACTGCGAAGCGTTAAACGACAACAAACAAAAGAACGACAGAAGAGTAAGTGATAGGAGCTTGGAAGGCGACATCAGACTGTAACAGGAAGAAAGAGTGGCTCGGATAGCGTCACACGAGCAGAACGATCGGCTGACCGCTGTTGTCTGGAGTTCAGACTGCAGTAGGGAGCCGTCATCCTCCCTCTCGTTGGGGGGGTCCCCCCCACTTCGCCCAGGGTGGTAGGAGAGAAAGGCTTGATCCAGGTGAATGTAGAATGCAATGCAAGCCTTACCTTGGCCTGGGTCTAAAGAGAAAGAAGCCTAGCCCACCCCACCTGACGATTCGACGTTGCGCAGGCTAAGTCTAGGCGCTATTCTAGCTACTTGTGTTTGTCTGTTCTACTACACACACTGCTTAGTAAAGAGATAATAAAAGATGTACTAAAGCTATGAGGCATTAAAAACATGTAGAAGAATGCTGTTGCTTGGTCTATATGATAGTGATTTCTTGCTTGCAGTACATGCATCATCTGCCCACGTAATGTGTAGATAAATGGGAGAGGGAGCTTCAAGCTTTGTTACGATCGGGAAAGACTACATACTAGACCACAATCCCGGGCCACAGTACGTACAGAATGCAGGGTCCGAGCTGTGACGTCAAATGGTAAACAACCCTAACTCGTGTCTTCCCTCTTGCCAACATGCGCCTTAACATCGCGTTTATGATTTGTCATTCTACTGCGCCTGACGTCAAGAGGGTTGACAAAGCTCACTGCAAATCCCTTCTTTGTATTGTTATCATTCGCTAGGCACCAACCAAGTTACTAGCCTTCGCCTGAAGACAAAGATAGTTCTAAAACCTTCTGTTGCAAGTGGTCAGCTGATGTCGGATTTGCAAGAGATACTTGTCGTCACAATCCCACTATTCGCCTCACCGTTTCTTAACCTCCTATTAGCAACGTTTATGCAGGCACAATTTCTTGTAACATACAAAGGCGCAGCAACCTGGCTAACTGGATGTTAAGAGTCAAACATCTCTCGAGTATACTGATGTTATGGAGCAACAAGACTGGTATACTAACTAGTTGCTTATTGTCTTATTGTATATAACTCTTAGAGACCAGCAAAGTGCCATAGGGGTATCTAGTTCTCAGCGACCGGCAGGCACTTCTATTGCAACCTATCTGTAGCATCTAGGCACGCGCATAGTTCTAGGCGGCTCGCTTTATGCCCCCCCCTTGCTACCGCCACAGCATTCTTGGTCGTTGTTGAGCCGACTCTTCAAAACATGGACCGGAAAGTCAAAGGTTCAATAGTAAAATGGCGGTCAGCCATTTTCATGTGCAATCAAGGTTGTCTAAGTAGCTCTACAAGCAGCATCATCTCTGGCCCCGTTCCTGCCGGGCTTGCGCGGGGTTGAACTTAAAACAATAATTAGGGGCTGGATACAGTTGGAATCTTGCTGATAAAATCAAATGTAATTAGAATAGCATAATGCCTTGGATCCGGGATACCTTGCTGTACGGGATTGGTTGGTCGTTCCGATGGCGAGTATTGCGAGTGCCAGCTTAGGGCCGCTTCTGCTGATGAAGGGCCAAAGGCTTGCGAATTGTGACGTCGCAGATCCGAGCGCACTGAAAAGCACGACGGCCTCACTTGACACTGATTGGGGTAGAGGTTGAGTCCTGTTGGTTTCCTGTCCTGATCCTGGTACTACTGGGTAATGCGGATGTTTTATGGCGTTTGGTGATTGCGCTGTACTAAGACGCTTCCTTCGACTGGATCTTAAAGGAACCGATAGATTGATTGCTGGCGTTCCTAGATAGTCGTCGGGGTCGGCCCGCGAAATTTCAACATTACCGTACCAACCATAGCAGGGGTTTGGCGCCGATAGTCTCCTCATGGCTGTTGACGTGTGACAGTCGACAACTAGTGGCGAGGGAAGCCTGTGCTTTTGAATGACCTCGAAGTGACGGCCAGACGCAAACGACCCTAATCAGCCTGGAGCACGCGAGAGCAGATCAAAGCCACTGGGCGCTTCGATCAACAGATTCCTTGGCATATTGTCTCTTTCATCCGCCCATGGGCATTCTTTAGAAACTCCGTGTAATATCGTCGATCCTGCGTTCATCCCGCAGCGGCCCCATCAGCCGAGTGAGAAGCGTTCGGCTCCTACCGCAGTCGGTGTTTTCTTCCGTGGATTCGAGAACCTATTTAAAAGTCGAGGTGCGGGTGGGCGCAGCCGTTTCCTCGGGGCCACGGGACTAGGATTGCCACAAGGCATAGACTAGAACACATGTGTGACATGAAGATATGACTGCTGGCGCTGAATGTGATAGGAGGGTGGATAACTGAGGAGAGAGGCATGCCGTCTGGGAGAGATTGAGAACACTTGTCAAACGTTGTGTAGGGGTCTCGCTGGACTGGCGGGATTCTTTCCCATTCCCTCATCTGGCGAGTCCCCGAGAGTCTTAGCTGCCGAAACTCTTCGTCGGGCGAACTGGAGTGCCATCTCGAGCCTCCCTGGTGGATTTATAAAGGATTATCTAAGGAGAGCGAGGCACAAGAAGAGAAAGTGAAGGGGGGCTGCAGAAGATAAGAAAAGGCCCGGTTGGAACATGCATCCCTTGCCTTGCAATCGCAAGGGTTATCACGTCATATTCTCCCAGCTGTCCTCTGTTACAAATCCGAATCGAGCCTCTTCTGAACCGATTCCACCTGCTTGGTTGGAGTGCCCAGCTGATGTGTGATCACAGGGAGAAGCCACCCCCAGACCGTATGAGTGTGTCCTAAAGACATGCTACAACCCCCTAAATATACACCCAGCCATTTCTCACGCGGTGCTCTAGAACTATTCGGCAACAGCCCTCGCACACATGTGCTCATGAGACTAATACTGGATCAAGATGGCCTCAGTGCTCGATGTCTATCATGATCAGAGAAGTGATGCAAGATGCGCTTCAGAACCCGTGAGTGAAGAAAAGCCGCAGAGGAGTATATATGTTGCAGTAGGGCGTGTGATACTTCAGACGGCCAACAAATATTGAAGCCGTACCGGGAACCTTGGACGAGGACTCGGAAGCAAAGGTCGTCATTCTAGGCGGCAGTAGTTGCATCATCGAATTCGAACTCTGACTTTGTTGAGGCTGCCTGCAGCGCCGATTACTCGTTCTCGGACTCCTCGGTCGACTGTGGGCTTCCTGTACACCGGAGAAGGGGTTAGGGTACCAGGCGGCCCTCGTTTACCAATGATGATGACTAGCGTCGTAGTGCACGACCACTGCCCTGACTCTGTGGGGGTGGGCCACTGTGGTTTGCGGTGGTAGTAATGGCAATCACAAGAAGCCGGGGGGCGGAGGAGGAGGATCGGGGGGTTCCTATCGGCCAAGCTAACGAACGACAGGCCACATGTTTGCTGCGGAGTAGGCCGTGTATGCGCGGTCCGGGTTCATCGGATTGTAGGTGGTCAAACAGTCGCGATGCGTGAGAGCCCTGACAAGATAACACTGTCGCTAATGGTGGAAAGAGACGCCGCTATCCGGACTGAGGCGGCGGCGGCGGCCGACTGACGGCGAATGATCGCAACGAGCAGGACAATACATGCTGGAGGCTCCAATCGAGGTGTTGTAGCCTGTGATGCTCGCGCCGGGGGGAGCACACGCCGGAGCGAGGTTGAGAGCTGGGCCGCGTCCTAGGCATGACATTAATTGCACACAGCGGTAGCAGCCGACTTGGTGAGGTTCGGACTGTGGCCATTAGGTGTCTCATATGCCAGGTGGGGGTAGGAGGGAGGCAAAGTCGAACGATGCGCTGTCTCATATTACATACATCTGTAACAGTGTGGCATTCTGTGGTTTCCTGGAGCGCGCGGCGAGCGGAGAAGCCCACGAGGTGGCTTCGAGCGATAGACTTGTTAGTGGTACATGTTGAGAACAAAGAGAAACCGAGCTTCGATCCGGGTGTCGAAGAAGATCTAGGCTCCCGAAGGATCCAGCGGGTGGGTGGTTGATTCTACCTAGTGTACCCGTAGCAAGGTGAGTGTGAAGTTGCACCTCCAACATACGAGTTGTGTGTCGTTATCATAGGTCGCAGATAGGGCCCCGCTCGGCGACGGCCGCTCGCCCCGAGGACGGCCTAGCTTCGGAGCACGTTTGGCCAACCAGAGACAGCAATTGGGTCCGTCATTGAAGCTGACAAGCACTGGCTTGGGAAGGTCTTACGGTACGTACTGGGACACCGACGGGAGGTATCCGTGCAGACCTGGTATACTCGGCACTGGCTCGAAAGAGAAGACTCCCAGGTTCAATGGTGCAGCCGGCGATCGAAGCGCCCGGCTCTGCTTTCTCTGCAAAGAAGACAGCGGGAAGCATCAGGATGACGCGGAGGCGAATGATGAAAAGGGGAAGAGGCGGGAGCGGGCAGATGCTAGAAAGGGGCCCGCCGAGGACGAAGAAGAAAAGAAGCTGTAACGTTGAGGTGTTTCTAACCGTGTTTTTCTTCATATTGTGTACCTGTGCGACCTCAAGAGGGACCGCCTTGTAACGTACCTCAGTTGAGGTGTTTCTGTCCTAGGTAGGCTCGGGTGCAGTAGTGAGTGAATAAATCAATTGCGCTGTTGTAGCGAGCGCCCTGGGTTGACACTCAACGGGTATGCAGTCACCGCCAAAGTAAGCTTAGTCGGGCAGACCAGGGAACAAATGGCAGGGTGTACATGGTAAAGTAGGATAGATGATGATAAGCACGAAACCCGGAAAGGCCAGGACCCTTCCAGTGTGGTCGAATTAGCGGTCGCGGTTGCAGCACTTGCAGCTGATGCTCACTCACCGACACGCTAAGACGTACAGATATGTAGGTGTCCAAGTCTAAACCCAAAAGCACCTTGCCCTCGCACAAATTCAGCCTAGGTACGGATAGTGGCTGGAAAGTATCCGTGTCCGCAACTTTTTTTCCTCTACGGTCTGACATTGTGGCCCCGCCCTACCCGATCCCTTGTCCCAGCTGCACGCACTTTTGTTACGACAGCGCGTCCTTTTCCGAGCCGTTAAAACGCTGCCCCGGATCCGCGCGCAAGCGCCGTCTGCCTCTCTCGTGCTTCACCAAGTCTCACGCACATTAATCACTGTATGCGTACATATTTCTGGTCTCTGCTTGCAGGGCGTCTTTTTCTCACTCCACGGCGTCAGGCATAGCACATACCTGTGGCTGGACAAAAGATCATCAATCAATACCCCAGGACAAGGAGATAACTGACGGACAGTTACAATCCCGAAGATCGTCCTTCCCCACTTTGTACCACGACACTTGCTCCGACCTTTCGTTTTACTTTAATCTCTCCCTTGTAGTCACGGGCTCTCCCGGCTGATCACGAGAATGGCTACCAAGTGCTCGGGCCTTGGGCCGTCTTCAAGTATCAACTACGGAGAGATGGGTTCATGTGCTAGACTGGGTACTGATTGGGTAGCACCAACACCTTTCTCTTCACGTTTTCTCCTCCATCGACGTTATCAGGATTTTAGCCGTGCCAGGACATGATATGCAGCGCCGTCTCCGCCGCCGCCCCGCCGCCTCCTCGCCCGTGTATCTTGGAGCATCCACATCCACATGGAAGAGGGAAACTCCAAGTGTAGTTCACAGTGTGGCAGACGAAGTGGCAGATGCATCAAGCATGAGAGTGGAGAGAGAGAGAGGCCTGCCCAGCTTACTAGTTGGCCGGGTCCCCTCCTCCTTTTTCATCGGCAGCTGGCATCGAGAGGGGTAGTGTCCGGTGCAAAGGCGTTCCGTCGCCGATACATCTATTCAATGTATCTTTTCGAGTACGAGACTATATACACTTGATGCATACACAGGCACCGCCGAATGCAAGACTTTATAAGTAAAGTAGAGAGGTAGGTACAGTACGAACAGACAGAAGGGAAAATAAAAATGGAGGCCGGGATAATTGCTTCGCGCTAGCCCTGCGACCTGGGCAATTTTGGGGCCCTTGGCCTTGCCCTGGCCACCTCTCACGAACTCACTCTGGAACCCCATAAGCCTCCCGTCCCATTTCACTTTACTCACAGTCTCTGCAATCCCTCATCCCAGTTCTCGGCCAAGCAAACACACGAGTTTACACGCAGGCAATCCCGAGAAGAGTACAGTTGCCCATGCCGCCGATGTGATCCACCAATCAGTACCAAATGGAAACGCCTTGCCCCCATCACCATCAAGCTGGCCCAAGGCCGTTCTGAGTCCCTCCGCCGGCCCCCCTTGTTCATCCACGAAAGGAAAAAAACCCATCACACCCCTCCCCCCCCCGACGACAAGATCCAGCAAATGATAATCCTTCACACCAATAAATAATGGCACAATATTTTTCTTCGATAAGGCGACTGGCCATTGCCCTTCGCCTTTTGACCCGTTTCCCTTTTTCGCCTGGTCCGTTACCGGTCGCTGGTTCCCCGGCCATTGATAAAACCATCCGTCGTCCCCGTCACTGTTCCTCGATGGCGTCCCTCTAGGCTTGCCCTCCCTTCTCCCCTCGTCGCCGCTCATCGTCGCCGCCGCCGCCGACCGCAGTCGTCACATTTCTATCGGCACCGCATTGGCCTTCCTACTCTGGCCCGTCGCACTGTCCCCTGCCATTTGCTATCACGGAACCTAGTTGAGGCTTGCCTAGTCTTGCTTGTGCTTGCTTTTGCAGCTCATCGTCAGCGCCCCTATCTGATACCGACCTCGCTTCAGGTTTCGGTTGGGTTACATTATCTCTCCCATATCCGTGGAACCGACTCCTTCTTTTGGACGATACTTCTTCGAATCTTTTGGTTATCTATTGAAATATCCCTGATTTGGGCATACTTATCGTCGTTGAGATAGTGGGCAACAACCAAGAGGCAAAGATAAAAGAGTGTACCAAAATGAGGTTCATCGAGACTTGGAACGCCAAGATCGCCGCCGGCCCGGTTGGACGGTGGTTCCAGCTCGAAGGCTCCGGCCATGTAAGTCCAAGCTCCGTTCCGTTCCGAAAGCCCTCCCGCGGCACATCCAGGCCAATCCACCCGCATGCGCAACGTATAGATGCCGGTACGCAACGCTTGATGCGCACTTCGCTGACGACCAACCGGAACAAAAGCCTCGCGAGCGCAAGGGATCCCTCTTTTTTACCGAGCTTCGCGCCGGCCTCGTTGCCTTCTTTGCTATGGCCTACATTATCTCCGTTAACGCGTCCATCGTCTCTGCTTCCGGCGGAACCTGCGTCTGTCGCAACGAGGCAGACCCAAGTTGCCTCGAAGACACTGACTATTCACTGTGTGTCGCCGAGATCAACCGCGACATTGTCACTGCCACCGCCGCCATTTCCGCCTTGGCCACTTTCTTCATGGGACTCCTCGCCAATATGCCCGTCGGTGTCGCCCCGGGCATGGGCTTGAACGCCTATTTCACCTACTCCGTCGTCGGTTTCCACGGAACCGGCGACGTGCCCTACGAAGTCGCTCTGACCGCCATCTTCATTGAGGGCTTCGTCTTCTTCGGTCTTGCCCTTCTCGGCTTGCGCCAGTGGCTTGCCCGTGCCATCCCCCGTTGCATCAAACTTGCAACCGGTGTCGGCATCGGCCTGTTCCTTACCCTGATCGGTCTGACATACGGCGAGGGAATCGGCCTGATCGTTGGTGCCACCGAAACACCCCTCGAGCTGGCTGGTTGTACGGAAGAATCCCGTCTGGCAACTGGCTTGTGTCCATCGGACCAAAAGATGCGCAACCCCAGGATGTGGATCGGCATATTCTGTGGCGGCATCCTAACCGTCATGCTGATGTTGTACCGCTTCAAGGGTGCCATCCTCGCCGGTATCCTGCTAGTCAGCATCATCTCCTGGCCCCGAGACACCTCAGTCACCTACTTCCCAGACACCCAGCTTGGTGACTCCAAATTTGAGTTCTTCAAGAAGGTTGTCGATTTCCACCCTATCCAAAGGACCCTCAATGTGCAGGACTGGAACGTCGGAGGATACAGCGGCGCCTTTGGTCTCGCTTTCATCACCTTTTTGTACGTCGACATTCTCGACTGCACCGGCACTCTTTACTCCATGGCTCGTTTCGCAAACCTCATCGACGAGGAGACCCAGGACTTTGAGGGCTCGTCCGTCGCCTACATGGTCGATGCTCTCAGCATCTCTGTTGGCGCAGTTTTCGGAACTCCTCCTGTCACGGCCTTTGTCGAGTCTGGAGCTGGTATTTCCGAGGGAGGCAAGACGGGCCTGACCGCCATGTCTACGGGACTCTGCTTCTTCATCTCGATCTTTTTCGCCCCCATCTTCGCCTCCATCCCGCCGTGGGCCACTGGCTGCGTACTGATTCTCGTTGGATCCATGATGGTTCGCGCTGTTGTCGAGATCAACTGGAGATACATAGGTGATGCGATCCCTGCCTTCATCACGTTGGCTCTCATGCCCTTCACATACTCTATCGCCGATGGTCTCATCGGTGGAGTCTGCAGTTACATCCTCATCAATACCCTTATTTGGGCCCTTGAAAAGGTCTCCGGTGGTCGCATCGTTCCCCACAACAAACACGAGAAAGACCCCTGGACCTGGCGCATTCCTGGCGGTATCTTGCCCCCTTGGGTCCGCCGTCTTTTCAAGGGCAAGAAAGACTTTTGGCGCGCAGTCGAGAACACATCCGCCAACAACGCCGAGCCTAGACCCCTCGAGAAGACAGCCAGCTCCGAGCAGGGGGGTTCAATGAATGGCAAAGACAGGCACGTTGGTGAGACCATCACTCCACACGGTGACAAATCGTCATAGTCAGAGCAAGAACACGATCTACGGGGGGATCTTGCGGGGCACCGCTAGTAGCATATATGCTCGTTCACTCTGAAAGGGATCGGGGGAAATGGCCGAGTAAGAACGTCTGGAGGCCTATTGTTTACTTGACGTTGAATGTACACTAGAAGCGGTCTAATTATCAAAGTAAATATGCCTACGAACGATGAATTTGCCGGAGCGTGTGTTACTATGAGACAGGTCCCAGTTCAACATAAGCAACATGTTGCTCTCAAGCGTTGCCCTCATCGCTGTCTGAAGACTGAGGGACCACCGGCGTCCCAGCGTCACTTCCAGCCTGCTCCATGGCGGCAAGTCTAGCAGCGCGGCCCTCCTTCTTCCGCGGCACCGGTGCTATGAAAACGTAAGCGAACACAAATCGAATGAGTGGAAACCGTCGGCTTACCTCGGCCATTCTCCTGCACATAGAAACGTCGAAGAAGATTGACAGCTTCATCCCGACCCCAGCCACCTTCTGCCTCGAAGCCCGGCTCGACATTACCGCCGTCACCTCCCTGGCTCGTTGGTCGACCATTGCTCAACGAACTCTTACCGGATGCCGAGCTGGCCGGCCGAGGCAGATTGCAGGCGTTGGTGGAAGTCTGAAGGGGTCTGAGAACAGTGACGGGATTTGGGTCTTGGCGAGTGTCCGTTGAGTTCTTATGGATGCTAAAAACACCGCCGGTGCCGCCAAATTTGTCGTTGACGGCGCCAAAGTAGACCTTCTTGATGCCGAGTTGTCGAAGAAGACCGGCGCACATGACGCAAGGTTCGACCGTAACGTAAAGAACACTCTCTCTCAAAATGGAGCGTTCAACTCGTGGGGCACGGTGGAGTTTTTGTCCGTAGGGGTACAGATGACCCTTTCTGACGTACTCGTCGTCCATGGGGAAGAAGTCCGCCTCATCGTCTGGCATATCAAGCTTAGACCGTTCGCTGGCTTGCTGGCGAAGCTGGGCATCGACGACCTCTTCACTATTGTTGGGTCGGTAGGACAGCAAGGCGGACAATGCCATGAACTCGGCATGTCGGGTACCATTCCGAGTTACGTTGGTGGCATTCATGCCTCTCGCGATGACAGATCCGTCATTGACGAGAACACAGCCTACTGGCGTCTCGTTGGTTTTCAGAGCGAGGCGAGCCTTTTCATTCAGTTAGGTATTTCCAGCCCTGGCTTCGGCTTCAATGCAAGACAATCTATGGGTGCGGCTTACCATGTCTAAGGCTTGGTCCATGAAGGCTTGGTGCAAAGGTCTCTCGCTCAGCGGCGTCAGAGTTGTTTGTGGAATAGAGGCCAATGGTCGTGATCGACATGTGGACTCGACGCTCATCCGGCCCAGAGCTGCAGCCGGGGCAACTACCGCAGAGGGGGAAGCTTTGTGCTGGTTTTCCTTGTTGCTGTCGTCGTCGTCGTCGTCGTCGGCGGCGGCGGCGGCGTTGTTGTTGTTGTTGTTACTGTTGTTGTTTCCCGAAGCCACTGGAGATGGAATACAGTCAATAGTGACCAAGGGAACAGCGGGCTCGCTGGATCGAACGGAAACTGTTGCCATCTCTGAGTTGTCCGATATCGGTGGCAATTGTGGTTGCTGAACTGGTTGAGTCGAATGTTGCGGTGCTGCCGTTGTGGTATCCGATGGTGATGGCGTCGTGGGAGACGGGGGAGAGGGTTTGGGGTTGGGAGAATAAGAGGGGATGAGCCGGCAGAATATATTTTGTATGAACTTGCTTGTCGAGGAAAGCCGCTTGCCTTTATCCTTCCCTTGAGAAGTAGACTCAGGTCCCGAGGGCGAGTCTGAAAGGGAGGGCGCCTCCATATTGACCTGGGGGGAAGGAATCTCCTTGGTACCTGCCATCTGGGCCACTACACACCATTCAGGTACGACTTAGGCATGCCTTGATGGTTTTTGGAATGAGCCAGAGCCTTTGGTATGGGAGGCGCTTCTGCCTTCTCCAGGCCACCGCAAGGAAGGTAGTTGACTGGCTAGGTACCTGGAGCAACAAGCCCTGTGTGGCGAGAGGCTGGGTATTGACAGCAGCACAATGATAAAACAATCGACTGTACCCCAAGCTTGCATCTATCTGCTCCACTGCTTTAACCCTCGTTGAAATCTGTGTGGTTCTCAAATGAGACTGTTTGCTGGTTTGTGGATGATGTTTCTTGTCTATGCGCCCCCTTGCTGCTGTGGATGTATACCAGCCCCTGATGCGGAAACTCCTGCTGATTCCTATTTACCAAGGACCTGAGGTAGCAGAAGGACTTGAGTATTCGTTTCAGGTCAGCAAGTATCCTGGATTTCTGATGAACAGGTCGCACTGCTCTAATGGTGTCTCTGGGGAGTCAAGTATCTAAGTGTCGTTTGCTCAAAGAGGCCAGATAATCTGACAACTTGTTGGAAATCGCAGCAAAGCAAGATATGACAAACAGCAACAAGAATCCTCACATGTTAAAAGTCTGCCAGCAATGAGAGTGCCCTGCGCTTGTTGGGCTGCCTTAAGTGATTTATCACTAAGAAATAACAGAAGAAGTGAGTGAGATGATGATGGCTTAGGTGTGTCAGCACAATCACAGTAACGTGGAGTCAAACAAAATTTTTACGCAAGTACCTTGTGAAGTCTTACTCAATATGATAAAAACTGCCAATCTAGGCATATCCTGGTTGGAAAAGGATGGAAGGGGGATGGAAGAGTCATCTTGCCTATGCGCAACAGATGAAGTTTGCACCTGGGTGGAAACACAACTGTCACGTGACACCACCCGCCGCCCACCACCGGTGCCGTTGACCAGTCTACCACAAGCCGCTCTAAACATTTGATTCTGAACTCCAGCTATGTATGCCGTTGGAAGATTGCCCCGCATGTCCTGCATGCTACCAGATAAACCTCAATACTCGTCACTCGAGACATGAAACTCAAAGGAACATACAAGGATCCTGAAGCAATCAGTACTGTTTCTTCAAACGGGCATGGCACACCGGCAAGCGTGATTTTGCGGTTATGGGAGCAAGTCAGTGTATTGTAGGCGGTTCAAGAGCAACACTAAAAGTAGGCTGGACTGATAGGCAGTCTTGATATCCTTCTTCCTGTATTGATCCTGCTTGGGCAGTCAATACACCATCTTGCCCGATGATATAGCCGACACGCTTCCCGATATGAGAATTACGCGTCTCATCAAAAAACAGAGGGGTATCTCAGAAACCAACGCTCCAGAAACATCAGCAAAAACCGCGGCAAATTTCCCTATCCATACAAGCCAAGACCATCAAGTCCGGGCCGCAGGTCGACGTAAGAGCTCACGAGAACGCTTGCGCGAGGCTCAGAATCCTAGACATCCGTGCCGGTGTAATTCGGCAATGAACGTCCTGGTCCTGACGACAGGTATGTCGCAGTCTCATGCTAACACAGGAGAGTAGCCTCGCGCCATTGCCGAGGCCCTGCGGCTTCGGCGTGGTACTGAGAATGCTCTGTTGCGGTCCCGAGTCATATTGACTCAGGATGAATTGGTAGGCATGGTACATGGCCAGACCAAATGCGACTTGGAAAAACCCGCTGACAAATGACTGCGCCTCATGCCAAGTGACGACCATACCAAACGTCGCTACAAGGAGCGCTGTATGGATGAGAAGCTGCAAGTTGGACAAGTCGTCGACACGGGGGCGCCGCTTCCAGGCGAAGTCGTTGCCCGTTTCCATTGTTGCTAGTGGCTGCGTCCCACTTAGTCCGAAGACCTGGGTATCGGAGGGCTTAGAACTGAGCGGTGCAGAAGAGGCACGACTTCCCGAAAGCCTTGACGCTGACACCTGGAGATGGGTATCCGACGAAGTGGCAATCGCTCCGCTGTCGACTGCCCCTGCATCGTCGCGGCTGAATGTTGTGATTGTAGCCTGCATGTAACAAGCAGTCTCCTTGGGCGAGCTCGAGAAGTGTGAGAGCACGGTTCCCGAAGATGACTGCATGCGACCAGTAGCTCTGCCAGCGATCGCATTTCCTTCTCCTACTTGTCGTAGCACACTAATAGACGGAGATTTGACGTGTGTCATTGGAACTTGAGTTAGTTGAAGGTCTCCGTCCGTTACGTGTGATGAATGAATTGATCGGGCGGCTGAGAGGCTGTTGGAAACAACCCATTGAGACACCGACTCGCTCTGCTCCACGATCAGTTTCAGTTCTTGCAGCGTTGAATGAGAAATGCGCACCGGTGAGAAGTTCTGTTCCATAGGGAATGGATTCATGTTTTCCAAATCTTCGAAGAGTGTTGATGAAGCTGGACGGATATCGCCACGTCGATCCGAGCGACGGCGATGATCTTTAAAGCTGGATTCTCCTAAAGATCTTTCGTTGGAGGTCGCCCCGTAATCAGCTGACCACTGATCATCCAATGCTGCTGGTGAACGATCACGATCAACTTGTGGTGAGGACAGTGACTGGCCGCTTTGGGCCAAGCCGCTGTGCGCCGAAGGATTGCCCTGGTTCCTGCGGATGGCAGGGCGAATGTCGGTAAGCAGTTCCATTTCATCGTCCAGGAAGCTTGGCTCGGGCGAGTAGAGGTTGAAGTCTACGTAGTTGTTTGCGGGTGCAGCGGAGTCCAGGTACGGGAGGGTAGGCGAGCAAACTGCAGGTTCATCGGGGAATGGCTTGCTGATGCTCGGGATCTGCAGCGCATCGAGTCCACCCTGCGACTGGGCGAATACCGCCGAGGGCACGACGGAGGATTGACTCGACTCAGATGTGAGATGGCCCGCTGGGTCGGAGAAAAAGTCGTAGAGGAAGGGACCGCCAGCTTCGACAGATTCGTCGTCGAACCGAACAAAAGACTCCCAAGACTCTAGAAGGTCGACTGACATATCGGGAATATCAAGACCAGCAGATGATAGTTCTGGGAATAATGATGGTTCTGCAGATGTTGCGTTCTGGCGCGGTGACCTTTCGGTAACTGCACGTGTATCCTTCGCAGAAGTTTTGACCTTCTTTGCCATGCGCATCGGAGCGTGACCAGTACTGGTACCCTGAGATTGAGCAGCTGTGCGCTTCTTATGGCTGGGGTCGCAGCGGACCTTTTTCTTCTTGCAGGCATCGCAAGCCTTGATAATGCGCATCAGATGAGCGTGGTCGCGCTGCTCCTTGGTCTTACAACCGCGGGAGGCTGATTTCGTGACATCCCGACCATCCTTGGTCATGATCTTCATACCGGGGAGGTGGGAGAAGTCGCTGGCTTGAGACTTCGCCGCCGACGAACCGGCCTTCTTCGAGGATTTTGGAAGCGTTGTCTCGTGGGTCACTGACGCTGGGGTTGAGACGGAAGCGGAGCTGGGCGTCGGCTGCGACCAGCTCCAGTCGGAGATGACGGGGGAGACGAAGTTGGAGCTGTAGCTAGAGTCCTGCGTGGGGCTGGACTCGGCGGACGAGGTTGTGGAACTCAAGGACTGGCTAGCGACAGCATAGTACTTGAAGGTCTCTCCGGTGAGCTGTGAGTAGGCAAAGAAGTCCATGGAAACAGTGGCACGCTTCTCCAGGATGGAGGCAGAGCCAGAGACGTAGGCGTGGATGAGCTCGTCGAGTTGCTGGGTACCCATCTCAGGGTAGAACTGTAAAGCAGCGCCGAGGAAGGGCTGCGAGATGGAGAAACCTCGAGGGGCAGTAGCCGCGTTGTTGTGTATTACGCCAGACATTGCGTTGATGGTGGTGATCAAAGAAGGGATACGGCGAAAGGTGGAGGATATGGTGACGGGGATCGAGTCCCTGCGGCGGCCACGTCCGATAAATTATTGGTGGATGTCGTAGGTGTACCTTCTATTGCTGTCAGCGTACTCCGTAAGTGTATGTTGTTTTTGTCTTATCATGCTTGTGCCCCTTGCTCGTGTTGGTCGATGAAGCATGGTGAGATGAGGGGCTGTTTGCACATGGGAGCGATAGCAGTACAGGAAAACATTCGATGACAGGGTTGGTTGGGGTTGGTCTGATCCTCAGTCCTGTATATTTGAGCGCTACCTGTGGAGGCGACCGGTCTCATCTCATGGTGGGGATAAGTCAACAAAGACGGAAGACAAAGCTTACCTCGACAAGAAGCAGTTCTCAGCGGTCTCGAGAGAAGCACAACGCGATATAACGAGGCTCGTTTTTGGGTAGTTGGTCTCGTTTGCGTTGTGCGCAGAGGGCAAACAACAGGCGGCAAATGGGTATAGACTGGACCGGTGTGGACGGAAAGGGATGACTGAATACGAGACGAGAGGAAGTTGCTCCAGCTTTGGAGTAGCTTCGATCGTGTCTGTCACTTGGCGTGCCTGATGTTTGATGTTGCGACGTTGGTGGGTAGAGAAAAAAAGAGAGAGAAGTCAGGAGGGAAGCGGGCGGGTTTGCCGGGCGGGAGTCAAGGATGTTATTTCACCTTGTGAGGCCGCTGATGGCTGCACATCGGTACCCCAGCAGGGCGCAGCAGGTGGTTTTGATTGAGTCCGTCGGCGAGATGAAAGAGGTTTAGCGCCGACAAGAGGCCGCTTCGCAAGACGACTAATCATGTACGAGTAATACAGTATCAAGACCCACCTAAACCTGTGCTATTGGCTCCTGCGCCCCACATGCTGCGAGCCAGACGTACTGGTTTTCGGCGAGAAATCTCGATTCTCATAGGTCAATGCATGCTTCGGGATTATATCACGTGATGACAGTGAGTCAACCTGTGGCCAATAGCGGCCGTCTGTGGCTGCAGACAACCAGCGTACGAGCTTTCTGATGATCCCCATTCCATCTTTCTCTTTGCGGACGGCTCCGCTGACACCATTTCATCTTTGGGCTGCGTGAACAAGGCCGACCGGTTCCTGTTGAAGTTACACGGGTACACAATATTAGAAAACACGTAGAAAGACAGCGCAAGTGCGCCTTATGAGTAACCTGTCTTATGACATTACGCAGAAATCTTCACCAATTTACCTCGAGCGGTAGGTAGCAAGTCCGTCTCCATCTATCATGGCAGAAGTCCAAGAAGCTTGATATGGGATCCGCATTCAATGGTTCAACCAGCCAGACCCACATAACCGATTGATACGGGTGCAATGGGTCCTTCGGAATGATGCCCAGCTAACCCCACATGTTTAGGGTTCTCTCTGGTCCTTAATTATTGGCGAATACCCCACAGCCACCGCTAATAAGGCCGCCATAGACGTAACGGAACTTCGCGTGGTCCATAAAAGGTGATGTACCGTATTGGCGTAAGGCAGCCGGGATGATATCTCAGCTGAACTTACACATGTATAAGTGGTACCGGTACTTTGCTGCCTCTCGAGCCTGCCATGATGAGGCTAGGTAGTCCGCTAAGTTATCAGGCGTAGAGAGAGAGCCGTTTCGGTCGTGCGGTCGTAGGATTGAGACTATCTTTCTGGTATAAGCGACCAAATCGATAACTTGGACGAGCATAGTGGCGATTCGAAAGCGAGTACGAGAACAACATCGTGCTCCCTGCGTTTCTTTATCTGGCTGGAAACGCCAAGTCTGTTCCTGGTTCTCTGCCTGAATGCTTTCCCAGACTGAAGCCGTTCTGTTCCGTCTATGTTGTACTCCCTTCCACTTGACGGGTTTCTTTGGGTTGAAAACATTTGCTGCTGGCATCATGAGCTCAAAACATTCGACGAAGTGCCGATGCCACCAGGAACACGGCCTGATACACCAAGCAAACTTTAGAATATCACTGACAGAGAAGCCGGACAACCAGTATATAGCAAGAGTAGGTCTATGGCCTCGGAAGCCGTCCATCGCTGGAAGAACACCCGAGATGAAGTAGGAGCTGCCATTTCTTCGCAACTCTCATACTCTGTAGTTTCGGTTGGTAAGGGGGGTTCCTGTATCTTCAACCTTTTACACTAGTCCAGCAATATCTCATAAGTGAACACCAAGATCCGCAAACGTACTATTGTTTCATCTATCTGAAATACAGCCAAGCTAGTTCGTAAAGCTGCTCCCTCTTTACCTATGGCTTGGCTGATGCCCTGAAGACGCACAGCCTCCTTAATTGGTTGGAGAAATGTCTTCGCAGAACCGATCCAGAGCCGTTTCCAGAGACCATATCCATAACATCATCTTACAAGCTTTTCGAGGCCGGCGCCTCGCAGTCAAGGACATCATCGACTTGTTCATTGACATAACTAGACCATCGGCAGTTGGAAAAATAGGGCGCTGAATGATCTCGGAAATCAGAGTGGACTTTCCGGAATTGTACCCCTGAAAGTCCAAGAGCAGGGAATAGAGCCTGATAACTCTCGTTACCATCCATCTCCGGGCCTTGTCGTTATTGGCAAGGTGAATCAAGTTTTAGCTGTCTTCTAATGGCCGTGAAACCCCTTTCGCGCCTAGACGATAGCTTCCAGGCTGGTTTGTCGAGCTGGTTAGCCGAACCAGAAACCTCGTTGAAGGGCAAACCCATTGGCAACGAACAAACCTATCTGGGAAGTGGTCCCGACTCTGAATGGTCGATGACTGTAAAACTTGCCGCTTCGTCCGGAATCATGGTCTGCTCCGAGACCACAACATGTAAATTGTCTTTTCGGTGATGGCTTCTGAAGCTGTGCGGATGATTTGCTTGTGGTGAATCAATATCATGTGACCACGCTATTGGCCTTGCACGTCCCGCTCCGTAACGCTTGTATCCCGACTCGAACTGTTTGAGGTCATGGTGATTGCGCTGCAATGCGGCAGAGTCGGCAGGATGAGCAATACTGCTGAGGCCAGGGGCGCTGTGTTTAGCTTGCTCACTTACACTGTACACTCTTGATACTCCGAACAAGCCTCGAGCCTCCGCTTGAAGGCTGTCCTGGTTAACGTCTTGTCGTGTACGCCGGCCGGATGAACAGACATGAGTTTCCTCCGTAGAAGCCGACCAGGATGAGTCTAATTTTTGTGTAGAGCAGACTCCAGCGCGATGTTTACGAAATTCTGCATTTGCAACGCTACGTCAAGCACGGTGGTTGTCGATCAAGCTGAGCTCCTGTACGTGCGTCTTCAGGGGAGAACCAATAGCCGGCTAGACCACCGGGCTGGATAGGTTTAAAGACTCGGGATCAGCGGTGCACTTGGTCGATTGTTATGGCAGAAACGAGGATTGATAGTCGACGAGACGGGGAGATGTACACGCGGGTGGCGAGGTAGGACAAGTTTGAATTCACCGTTTCTATCCCAAGCTACCGGACAGCCCACGTCCTATTATATGTCGTCATGCATCCGACGTGTACCCTACGTTTGCACGTTACAGCTAGCCCGATTGCGTGATTCTGCATTGAAGGCGTCTTTCAGGCGGACAAGGTCGCAGCATCTTGCGGGATATCTGGAAGTGACGGTGATGGGGCGCGGACTGGAACCCCCGCAACACCCGCCGGAAGCCCATCCATCCGACCCGTCAATTCGGCCCAATCATTAGCACTCTCCTCCGTACAATTCAGAGGTTGTGTTTTCATCGTCTGTTATCGCGTTACCGCAAGCGCCATGTCCACGCAGAAGATGCGGGTTGGCTTGGGTTTCGCCTCTTGAGCCGTCTTCTTATTTGTTGCACCACCAAGACGTTTCACCCAGGCCTTGTGCACCCCAACAAGTCGAATGACTCTTTGCTCCAGGGTCCACCGTTAGCCCTAGAAAACCCGGAGAGCTTGTTTAAAGTCTCTCTCTTTGCCTGGGTACTTTCCAAGTTGAACTTTGCTTCCGATTTCTTAGCCCTTCTGCCATCATGCCTAGTGGCAGTGAGGTCTGGAATGGCAGGCAACACGGGTTCCGGAACGGATCCAGCTGCGTCGGATTTTTGGGCTGCCTTACGTCCTCTCGTTGCCGGGTTGGCCAGACGCGCCGCTGCTTCAGGCTCCGCTTCCACTTCTCTGGCATTGTTGACTTCCTTCGCAGACCGGTCCTCCAAATCGCTCTTCGGGGGGCCGGTGAGCCCTTTTTGTGCAGACATCACCGTAGCGGCACAGATTTTAGCGGATGCTCGAGATTTTCGTTTGGTCAAGGAACCGATGATCTCCTTGCTCTTCACGCTCCTTCGCCCAAGAGAAGCCAACCGCGGTCCAGACTGGGTAGTCATCGCTTCCACCTCCCTATGCGACCCAGGGCTAGACTGTCTCCCACGCATCCATAGCTTAGGTACTCTCGACGGCATGGGTTCATCTGACGATTGATAGTCTTCGTTGTCAGCGGGTTCGGGTTCGGACTGAGCTGGGGTTTCAACTATAGGGTTGGAGCGAGCCTTAAACTCTTTGTGATTGCGCACTCCTACTGGCAAACGCTCGGACGTATCGCGTTCGACATTGCCGTCAATGAAGTGAGGCAACATGCCAACTGGAGAAATCGATTTCGCGCTTTGGCTACAATCTGGCGAAGCACCTCTCGTTGTATGTCGTTTCCCCTCGGAGGGCGCCTCCATTTGAGTCTCCAGCGGGTTCGTCTGCGTCGTCAGAATCTTCGTCGCGGGCCTCTTTGCGATCACCATTAGTCCGCGTTTCTGCCTGGCCTTGATACGGAGCTTCGTCTTTGGTTCCTCCGGCCCTGCATCTACGGCTAATCTTATCAAGGGCTCTTCTGTTGCTGGTTTCAAGGCTGCATTTTCTACGTCCCCGCAAACGGCTTCGGAGGGTCCTTCTAGAAGACAAGGGGCGGACCTGTGAAGCATACTGTTGCTAGTTTGAGTGCCTGGTTGATGCGAAGCTGGTTTGCGTTTGTTGTTCCGAGATTCTCGGATGCCGCGATTGGCAGCTATATTCCCTAAACTTTCGGCATACTCCTGAGGCTGCAGACCACATAACTGCGAGAGGTTTCGGGTTTCAGGATTAGGCTGGATTTCCTTCTGGGTTGGGTAACTACTTGGGATACCAATACTTGGTGATTTAAACGGCTTTGGTACCAGACAAGGTCGCTTCGCTGGCGCCTCCATTGCATCACTGGCGGAGTCCTCCCGATCGACGGCTGGCGAGGGTTTGGAGTTTTCTGTTGAGACTGGGCCGTCGTCTGTCAGGTCAACAATCGTGGAAGTTCGCGGCCTCGATGGTTTGCCATTTCTGCAAGGAACGAGCAGGTTCGGTATTGTCTCGAGTGGCGGGGAAGTGTTTCTAGATGTATTCGCAGGTTGGCTTCGCACCGGAGCACTGGCCGTCCAAGATGAGAGGTTCAAAGTTGCGCCGAATAAGTTTTGTGCGTAACCGGACTTGCTTGGCGGTGAAACGTCTCTCTTCCTCCTCTTTGCAGGTCTCTGATTCTCATCCCGGGGGCTGGAGGTCTGCTGTGCCGCGATGCGTTCATCATAGGGGGAGGTCGTGGGTATGGAAGCCCTTCCCTGTGGCCCACGGGGAGTGTTGAAAACGTCGGCAAGGTGACGTTGTCTGAACTGGGCCGGGGGATGGTTCTGGGATACGGCAGACAGTCGCGTAGTAGGAAGAGGCGAATCCGCGGCGGCGGCAGAAGAGCGAGCATGTCTCTGCTCCAATTCCCTGGCTCTCTTGTCGAGAAGGGCGGTGAGATCCTGGTCCTTGCTGCCGACGCACTCGGCAACCTGAACTATAACGGCACCTCGCTCCAGGTTGAGTTCTTCGCCTTCTCCGAAGTCCATGTCCTCGCGCCAATGCATGTCTCCGATGAAGTTCCCTTTCTCATCGTACACCATTATTCGCTTGTTGAACGTGTGGAATTTGAGTCGACCATCTTGCCAGCGCTTCTGCTTGCGTTTCAGATCGTGGGTAAACAGGCAGATGTATTCCAAGACGGGGGCAGCAATGGGTAGACCAAAGTTCGGCGGGTTATGTTCGTTGTTATGGCTGGTAAGAGGCATTTCGGCCATAGAGACAGCCTTTTGTGCAGACACCACAGCCCATGACAGGCTATGGAATTGCGTGGGGCGGCGAAGGGTCGGGCTGCGAGATGGAAGAGCATGAGCGGACGCGACCTAACGCGTTGATAGAATGTCGGTATTCGACGCCGATACACGTGAATTGTCACGTGATATCTCAAGCATTGTCCGCGACCTCTTGGAAGTACCTTTCTGCGGCGGAGCGACAGGGGTGGCGAAGACAGGCATTGGCTCTTGGAGCCGCTTTTTCCACGGCCAAGCTCGAGTTGTGCCTGGAGCCGACCGCAGCTCTTTACTCAAAGGAGTGATCAGACAAGCTGACAATGGCCCCCCCATGCTTGTGAGTACCGTGCGTTTCTGGCCTGTGCACAGCTGTCCTGCCAGTGGGGCAACCTACATCTAGTAGATGACTAATACAGCGAAAAAGAGCAAAAGGGATAGTCTTGGCCCATCCCGACCCGGAGCGAAGCGTAGGAAGCAGGGTGGGATAGACTATTCTAACCCTCCCCGGCGGAGCCGTTTTGGAATAGAAAAGTTAGAGAAAAAACTCAAGAAAGATAGATTCGAACCTATGGCCTCGAGGTTGCCCCACTGGCAGGACAGCTGTGCACAGGCCAGAAACGCACGGTACTCACAAGCATGGGGGGGCCATTGTCAGCTTGTCTGATCACTCCTTTGAGTAAAGAGCTGCGGTCGGCTCCAGGCACAACTCGAGCTTGGCCGTGGAAAAAGCGGCTCCAAGAGCCAATGCCTGTCTTCGCCACCCCTGTCGCTCCGCCGCAGAAAGGTACTTCCAAGAGGTCGCGGACAATGCTTGAGATATCACGTGACAATTCACGTGTATCGGCGTCGAATACCGACATTCTATCAACGCGTTAGGTCGCGTCCGCTCATGCTCTTCCATCTCGCAGCCCGACCCTTCGCCGCCCCACGCAATTCCATAGCCTGTCATGGGCTGTGGTGTCTGCACAAAAGGCTGTCTCTATGGCCGAAATGCCTCTTACCAGCCATAACAACGAACATAACCCGCCGAACTTTGGTCTACCCATTGCTGCCCCCGTCTTGGAATACATCTGCCTGTTTACCCACGAT